>JAMPIV010005691.1:715000-722500 GCA_024509875.1 Oreohelix idahoensis | reverse complement strand
GCTACGTCTAAACAGTGCCCTGACAACTGTAATTGTTGTCTTCAGTAGTGTATAGAGCATTTTGGACAGCTAGTGCTGTTTCCAACAGGCCGTAGTGCCTACGTTTTCTATATACAGGCCAGAATGAATTATGCACACAGAGTGTTAGAAGGTTGTAGCCGCAGTGTGTTGGCGCCTTCATAGTTACTATTAAGCCACGATAGTGAGTTATTTTCGGTCGTCCAGTGTCAAGTCAGTATGTTGGTCAGTCTGTAATCGTGAACTGTTTACGGTCGAGTGCCCTCGATAATGCAGTGACCTAGTTAGGCAACAGTTGTAATTTTCAGGTTCAGAGATTGTTGGACAGTGTGTGACAACGTGTTGCAAGTGTACTGTGGTACTATAGTGGCAGTTGCTAGAAGAATTTTTGTGTCAAGGTAAGAGATTCAAGTTACAGCTTGCATCGAGCGTGTCAGTTGAAGTATTACAAGTCATACTTTGTAGCTTAGTGCGAGGAAGGCGGCGATCCAGTCGGAGCAGTGGAGGTTGGTGTGACAGATGCCAGTAGAGGGTCCATGTAAGATGCAGAGCTGAATAGTTCGTCTAGGGTGGTTGGTGATAGGTTGGCCCGAGTGACAGACTGTGTGTGTCGTCAGGAGGGATCGGTTGGTCTATTGTGGTTAGTGATAGGTTGGCCCGAGTGACTGACTGTGTGTGTCGTCAGGAGGGATCAGTTGGTCAATAGTAGTGGTGACATCTCAGGTTATATGGTACTCCTCTTGGTTGGATATCCTCTGACGTGACCTTACTACACTGATGTGCACGGCCAGGGGGTGAAGATCAACGCCTCTGACGTGACCTTACTACACTGATGTGCCCAGCCAGGGGGTGAAGATCGACGCCTCTGACGTGACCTTACTACACTGAAGTGCCCGGCCAGGGGGTGAAGATCAACGCCTCTGACGTGACCTTACTACACTGATGTGCCCAGCCAGGGGGTGAAGATCGACGCCTCTGACGTGACCTTACTACACTGATGTGCCCGGCCAGGGGGTGAAGATCAACGCCTCTGACGTGACCTTATTACACTGATGTGCCCGGCCAGGGGATGAAGATCAACGATTAAGCGTACTTTGTGTGGACACTGGCATAGCAGAGTGCCAAGAGACTTACATATATTCTTCCGGCACTTAGACGAGTGTAAGGCTAGATACCTGACATGATAGTTCTAGCATAGACTGTGCTCTTATAGCTCCGTGCAGTACAGTGTATTCACTTGGATATTAGTTGCAGTACTGTGCCAAAGGACATTAGGATGTTATGCTGACCCACAGACTTCCGTGGAATTCTCTGGAACATTACAGTAGTCTGGATTTTGTGAACTTTGTGAAGTATTGTTCGTGTTGTCCTCATATTCATCACCAGTGCTGAGGAAGCTTCGTGGACAAGCGTCGCTGAGGAGCTTCAGTTAAGTTTCTTGTTTTTGTCTGTAGATCTTTATACGTTTATTATATTTATGTTTCTGTGTTTTTCTTTAAATTCTGTTTTTCATCATTAAAATATTTTTTTTTCTTTTCTGTCTATCCGACTGAGTCTATCTTCGGGTTCTTTGGAGTAAGTGGGATAGTAGATTTGTTCTGTTTACGTCGATTTCTTGAGGTCTGGGTATTAGTTTATTATTGGGTTTTTTGTTCCCTTTGTTCTGTTCTTTTGTTGTCTTTGTTTTGTTTTTTGTTAGAACTTAGTCTGTATGTTTGTATGGGTGTAGTTAGTTAGATGGGATCTTTCATTGTATTTCTTAGTACTTGGAGATATTGATATTCTATATTCTGATATGCTATAGTGTTAGTTTTGGTTATAGGTTATTGACTTTATTTTGCTTCTTATGATAAGGGAGTGAAGAAGAGAGCTCTCAGTACTTCATCGTTGTGTGTGGTTATTGTTTAGTTTAGTGTGTTTAATATTATATTCGTGTGTTCAAAGGAGGACGGGTGGTGAGTTTAATTCATTCTTGGCCTACTTGTGGGAAAAGATTGAATTAGACTGATTTCTTCTAGGGAGTGGCTGTGTATGTTTAGTGGTGGAGTAAGGCAGAGGGTTTTCCTGCGACTGCCCTATTTAACATTCCAAACCCTGTTGGTGTTAGGCGTATTCGTGTAGTTTGTATTTACATTGTCGTGTACATTCAGTAATGCTTTTATCGCATTTAAGTGGTGTGGTCTCTCGTTCCATCTGGCTATCTTGTGAATACGTTCACATGTATCCTTTGTTTTCGTTCGTGTGCAGTCACGCAGTGTATATACTAATCTACCTCTGCTCTACTTGGTCTATCATCTTATTCCTCGTGACTGTGATTTTGTTTCGCAGTGTGGGGTGTGTGTCTTTTCATCTGTGTAGTGCTCATTTTGCCAAGGGAAACACTTGTATAACACAGATTATTAAGATTAGTTTTAATTGAAGAATTATTTGGGTACAGCACCAGTGTGGGTGCCAGTAACAGACTTTGGAATAAAAGCTGAGTTAGTGTCAAGTTGGGACACTGGTGTCATAGCACCAGGAAGTTTCATTACCTGTTATTTTACAACGGTCGACTATTGTAAGGGTCTGTTAGTGTTTCACAGAGACTAAGTGGTCAGAAGGACCAAACAAGGAGACAGTAGCCAAGTGGCAAAGGAAGACTATAGGTGTTCAATAAGAGGTGAAGTGGATGATGTGTAGACAGTGAGAGGTGAGGTGATATATACTTACATGCATATATATGTGTAAAGTGGAGAAGTGATATCAATATTTACTATCATTACTGCATATTTTTGTAAGCAGAGAGTGGGCTGGTGATTTAAGTAGAGTATACGATTGAGTAATCGCACAGTAAAAATCTAAAGAAAAAGGTAATAGTATTTAATATTGCCAGAATACATCATGGACATTGATAGTTTCATGCGGATAGGCAAAGAAGCGGGTTACACAGGAAAAGAGTTGCTGTAGTATGCCAAGGCAGAATTTCAATCAATAGAGAACCAGAATGCCTTAAGAGATGCTCGTGCTGAAGAGCTAGAGCTAAAAAGAAGAGAATTCTAATTCAAAGAAAAGAAGATGAGACAAGATAGAGAATTTGAAGAAAAGAAGATGAGAGAAGATAGAGAATTTGAAGAAAAGAAGATAGAGAGAGAATTACAAGAAAAGAAGATGAGAGAAGATAGAGAATTTGAATTAGAGAAGGAGAGAATGAAAATTGATTAGGAATTACAATTAAAGAGACTGGAAGTGGGTGCGAGTGGTCAAAATTCGACTCCTGGGGGTCTCATCGTCCCTTTAGGCCGCATCTGCCGAATTTCAATGCTAAAATTGACAGTTTAGATTTTTCTTGAAAGATTTGAGGCCGAATGCGTGGCCTGGAAGACTGACAGAGATCAGTGGCCATCTCTGTTATCGACGTTGCTAGTGGGGCCTGCGATGGAGAATTTTTATAGCCTCCCACTAGAAGAAAGGGCCAATTACGACAAGGTAAAGGAAAGGCTGCTCCGGAAATTCCGTCTGACTACTGACAGCTACCGGACGCGTTTTAATAACGCGATGCCAAGTGCAGACCAAGACTTCGAGAACTTTATCTCGAAGATCAAACTTCTGCTGAATAGATGGATCGAAATGGAGGTGATAATGAAGAACTATGATGGCTTGTTAGGCTTGATGCTACGAGACAAAGTGTTGTCGTCGTGCTCAACCGAGTTGGTGGCGTTCTTCCAGGAGCGCTAACCAAAGGACATCGAGTCCATGGCCCAATTGGGGCATCATTACGTCCTTGCTCACCTGGGCAAACCCATTCAGAAGTCAGGTCTGTCAGACGCTTTAGTTGCTGGTGACTGCAAAGTTCAGCGACATCCTTGGCGAAATCAGTCAGGCAATGTAGACAGGGGCCAAGAGCAGAAGTGTGAGAAGCCTTCCAGTCCCTATCAGCCACGTAGAGGAAATTATGGGAATTTCCGATCCCATCGGAATGATCGGCCGAGTTGGCAGAACCGACAATTTAAAAGTAATAGCGACGAAGTAGAGTACAAAACGCGAAAGCAGGTACACTTCGAAGAGTCACGGGACGAAGATCGGTTTTGGTACAAAGCAAAACATCCCAAGCAGAGGAGTGGTTCCTCAGATCTTCCGACTCTGATGCGCGGTCTCCCTCATCGAAAAGCTCCAGCAAGAGTTCACGCGATGAGTCGAATAAGGAGCGCATATGTTCCAATTGTGGCAATAATCATTGCGCTGACAGGTGCCCCACCCCAATAGATCACTCGAATTTCGCGTTTGTGTTGGGCACAGTCAATAGTGAGGACTGTGCGGGGTACCGCCCTCTGTTCCCCGCGAACGAGAGGTTAGTGCTTCAATGCGGGCATGCGGCACCATGTCTGTCGGCAGTCCATGAGACTGGCAAGGTGATTCTTCACGAAGGCAAGGTGGAGAATAGACCAGTCCGGGTGTTGAGGGACACTGGATGCACCACAACTGGGGTGCGTCGGTCGTGTATCGACGACTCCTGCCTTACAGGCAAAACTGTAAAGTGCATTACGTTCGGCGGCAAAGTGGAGTCTTACCCCCAGGCGAGTATTAATGTAGACACTCCGTTCCTCTCTGGTAGAGTGAACGCGTTCGTCCTTGAGGATCCGATTGCCGATTTAATCGTCGGCAATGTACGGGGAGTGCACAAGGCCATGGGTGAGGCTGGAACAGCGGCCCAACAACTCCAGAGTTCCGTAGCGGATAACCAAGTGGTGAGACAGGAGTCGCGGCAAGTGCCAAGGCACATTAATAAGAACAGTAGCGGCTCACCCGAGAGTCAGATAGCGGGCGATTGCACGGTGTGGATGCGTAACGTTCCTCTGAGTGCTAGTTGGCGCACACTCAGACGGGTGTTTGATGAAGTTGCGCCAGTAAAGTTCGTGGAGTTATTGTCGTTGCGGGATAATACCAAAGTGGCACGAGTGACTTTTGCCAATAGGTGGGGTGCGCCTGATGCAGTCAGGTGGAAGCACATGTCGTTGCTTCATAACCACCTGCTGATAGTGCAGCAATAGCTAGGGTTAGGTTTCGGGTTCGTGTTCAGTAAGGTGTTTTGGGTTGATGCGAACCGAACCTTAGAGTCTGACCCACGCCCCCAGTACTATTCTCATATGAATATGAGTGTTTTGTAAACTTATAAATATCATGTTATGCCTTGCGATGCATGTTTATGCTGTAATATGTTATGCTTTACAATGTATGTCATGATGCCATAAAGGTAATTTGTTATAAAATTATATTGAACGTATGTTTAAACCATGTTATAATATAATGTATATTTATAGCGTGTAGAAATGATTGTTTATACTATGAGATTGGCTACTATTGGTGATGCTTAGATATGAATAACTAAAATGTAACATATGTTGTGGTTCATAGACCAGGTGTGGACAGTCGTTGTTATTTTTCACGACTACCAGTACCTGGGGTGGCTAGTTCATGCTCATATTGTGTTTGGTGCGTAGGGTGAGAAGGCATGAACGACAATGGTGTTGGACAACTATGGCACTCTCTAAATAGATGAGGAGGTGCTGTCTCGGCATTTTGTTCGTCCATACTCCAAAGGGGGTTGGGCGTGGTTCCTCCGGGGGAAGAAAACTTCGTTTTCTTTCTTAAGTTAGGGGGGGGGTGTCATGGCGATATGTTCCCCGAAATATCAGGTTGGTCACGTTGAGAGTGACAACATTGATATAATGTAAAAAACCGTTTGGTCAACTGACCGGAAGGGAAGTGAAAACGAATTGAGGCGCAAAAAGCAGTAGAGTTCTGGCCAGCGTCCGGTGCAGGTCGCCTTTATGTTCCTTGTCAGCATTTTTGCTGGGAAGTGTATGCCATTCTTGTTCAGTTATAGTGCTTGACATTTCTTCATGCGGTGTGGATTAAATTGCATAATTCTAGAGTGATGGTGTATTATCTAGTGGCATTTCCTTAGGCCGTTGATGATGAGTCATTTGTGATTAAGTATTGCCTTATCATAGTACATAATTTAGCCGGTGAGCGAAAGTCATTGTGATGTTCACTCGGTAGGGACATACCAGTGGGTATGATACTGATAGAGTAAGTTGGTGGCTATTGCAAGTTGTATTGGCATTTATGTTGAGTTGTATTTCATATGTATTGCTAGCCGTGTGTGGCTTCCGGGTGTGCAGTTATTAATAAAAGGGAACTTACCTGTTAAAGGTTATCTATCTATCTATCTATCTATCTATCTATCTATCTATCTATCTATCTATCTATCTATCTATCTGTCTATCTTTCTATCTATCTATCTATCTATCTATCTATCTATCTATCTATCTATCTATCTATCTATCTATCTGTCTGTCTGTCTGTTTGTCTTTCCATCTATCTATCTATATCTATATATCTATTTATATGTCTGTCTGTCTATCTGCTTGTCTCTCTGCTTGTCTGTCTGTCTGTCTTCATGGCTCTATCTATCTATCTATCTATCTATCTATCTATCTATCTATCTATCTATCTATCTATCTATCTATCTATCTATCTATCTATCTATCTGTCTGTCTATCTATCTATCTATCTATCTATCTTTTTATCTATCTATCTATCTATCTATCTATCTATCTTTTTCTGTTTATCGATCTATGTATCTGTGCTTCTGTCTATTTGTCTGTCTTCATGCATCTAACTATCTATGTAAGTATCTATCCATCTATCTATCTATCTATCTATCTATCTATCTATCTATCTATCTATCTATCTATCTATCTATCTATCTATCTATCTATCTATCTATCTATCTATCTATCTATCTATCTATCTATCTATCCGTCCGTCCGTCCATCCATCTATCTATATATCTATCTATCTCTTTATCTGTCTGTCTGTCTATCTGCCTGTCTCTCAGCTTGTCTATCTGTCTGTCTTCATGCATGTATCTATCTATCTTTCTATCTGTCTACTGGTCGCTCTGTTTGTCTATCTGCCTGTCTGTCTTCATGCATCTATCTATCTATCTGTCTATCCATCTATCTATCAATCTATCTATCTGTTTTTCTGTCTGTCTGTCTGTCTATCCATCTATCTATCTATCTATCTTTCTATCTATTTAGCTATCTTTCTAACACCTAGTTAACAACGACTTGCTAATTGATAGTCAATCGGGGTTTAGGCCTAAACATTCATGTCACACTGCTCTAAGATGATAGACAACTGGCACCTAAATATTAACAACGATAACATGTGTGGGGCAGTCTTTGTAGACTTTAAAAAAGCATTTGATATGATAGATCACGCTATTTTAATTAGAAAACTAGAAACATCAAAAGTAAACTTTCAACTGATGACAATAATTATATCATTCCTGTCAGACAGAAAACATGTAGTTTCTTACAATAACTCCTATTCTAGCCCAGCAGTAATAAATACTGGCGTTCCTCAGGGTTCCATACCTGGTCCTCTACTTTTTACCATATACATTAATGACCTTCCTCTTCACATCAAGCACTC
>JAMPIV010005691.1:497500-710000 GCA_024509875.1 Oreohelix idahoensis | reverse complement strand
GGGAAATGTTGAGCTCCTCTGGCCACATAGGCTTATCTTTCGTGATGGCGGCAGGAAAAGACTCCTCTGCTCAATAGCCTCCCTGTGTTCTGGAGACACCTCACTGGTCACAATCTGGACCCAGGAGTATGCTGTCAGCCTCTAGGTTCAGCAAAGCTCAGACCAGGTGCTGCTCAATAGCTTTAGGACCACGGTCCCTGAAACAAGAAGGTTGTACCTCCTACTTCATAACTAATTTATAATCCATTTACAGACTGTACACATTACATAACAAACACTGAGTTCAGAGCGGTAGGCCAACTGTCAGCTTCATCTGAAATAATTTACACCAGTATATTCCTCCCTAATGATCACTACGCCTCTGCAATTCCAGCATTATTTCTTTCCAGTCCATAAGATAGGTGTCAGTGTACTGTTTGGCAATTCCAGGCAGTTTTACTTTCCTCCGACACCTTCTGTTCAGGTTGGAGCATTATATAGGCTTTACCTCACGTTCGCTACTGAACTACACATATATATACAGACATAAATTATCAATTTACATTCAATTTTCATTAAAAAGATGTCAAATATTTCAAGCTTACCACAATTCATGGAAATAACACAGAATTACGTTGACTGGCAATGAATATAGCACAATTTCGATCTTCCGATGTCCCAGGCTTTTATTTATAAAAACATGCACTGGTGCTCAACGCACTGGTTCTGTAGTAAGTTTATTTGAACATGTGGTGCTGACCTGACGCCTCTGATTGACTATATTCGCGGTTCTAACCAATCGTGCCATGTTTACCCAATCGATTGAAAAAAAGTACTCCTACTCCCGTTTCCCCTAACAACAAAAGATAGTATTTATAGCCCGACTAATCGTGTTTAGCCTTACATTTATTGCGCTCCAATCAAATCGGATTTAACATGGAGACCCATTTCCCGTACAATGGTGGGGTGAAAATCTGCCACTGAGCGATTCTGATTTGGGTGTTGTCTGACATCCCTCACTATTTCTTTTGGCTATAATTTGTTAATTCCTAGACTATTTGCGTAACGTTTAACATATTCTTTGTCAGCCAGTCCTAAGGAACCCAAATATATAAATTTAATGGGGCTAAGGGGCTGCGTTCAAAATATGTATTTTCCAGGATAGTCGTGTAGTTTTTTTTATTTTTTTATGTTTAGAACCGCCACCTGTCCTGCTGTACTGTCAGACTAATGTCAGGATTTTAGACATAAAACAGTAGAATGTCATGTTTCCTAATAAGCGTTTTGTAAGTTTTTAAAACCTAACTCTCGGATGGGTAGTGTTTTTTATCCCTGTCGATTTGAAAAAAAGCTAGTGCTTGTGGCCTTACACGCGTGTTAGTAGTAATTGTATAGCGAGACGCGTGTTTAGTGTTGCATGCGTTCCGGCTTTCAGCCTCTCCCTTTCTTTCTATCTTTAGTCCATCTGTCTTTCGTTTTTGGGTAACGTAGTGTATAAAACGACATGAATGGAATTTTTTATCTAGGTCAACTTGCGTATCTCAAGGTTTTTCTTAGAAATGGAGTACACATTTAATTGTGTTGGGGAAACGCGTGTATGCTGCAGAAGGCTTTTACTATCAACGTGAAACGTTACAATTTGCAGACGAGGTAGAAAACAAGGGGGATTTTGAGTACAGTCATTGTGACAGCACTGTTCTTTACCATTCTTCTTCCCGTTTATTGAAGTTATTTGTTAGGCTTTACATTTACTTTTTAATTTATATATGTGGATTAGAATATTTCACGACATCTCCCCTCTTAAAACAGACATCTTATGTCAGTCCTGTATTCTATATACACATAGATAAATGTAAGTCAACCTGACTTTACTCTGCTGTTGTGCTATCATGGTTTTATGTAGTTGGGTCCATTCAGAGTAAGCACTACTCATGAAATCTGCCTCAGACCTCTACAACCAATAATATCTTTCGGTTATGTTACTGAACAGCCGCAAGGGTGACTGCTTGTCTTAATGCTGCTTCACAACCCGTATTCACCATTTCTCCTCTCTGAGTCTGCTCAATGACATGTCCAGAGAACATTAGATTTTCCTCAAAATGTACGTTATGAGGAGATAACATATACCTGGTGATAGCAGAGTTTTCGTAGGGGATCCCATAATCTTCTTATTAGCCTGTATGAAACATTCGGAATATCCTCAATCAAAGAGGCAACTCAGGGATTCATTACGTTCCTCCGAAATGTTTACATCAAACAATTTTGTCTGATCTCAGGTTTTACTGGAATCTGATAGTATCCTTTACTCAGATCCACTTTTGAGAAATATTTAGCTTTATTTAGTCTGGCAAACAGCTGATTTGTATCCGGCAATGGATCCACCTGTCCTTCTGTAATAGCATTCAGTCTCCTGTAATCTATACAGAGTCTATGTTCTCCAGAGGGCTTTCTTAAGAGTACAACACCGGAACTATACGAAGATTCACTGTGTGAAATAATTCCTTCCTTCAACAAATAGTCTATCTCTTCCTTCAAAGCTTTCTCCTTAGCAAAAGGAATCGAATATGGTTTCATACAAACAGGTGTGGGGTCTATCAGTTTCATATCATATTCCAATAAGTTTGTATGCCCAGGTCGGTCTGTTAACACCTCTGCATGATTATCTAGAACCTGTTGCACTCTCTCTTTCTGAGTTTTCGTTAAATGTGTACTGATTTTCACCTGTGCCGCTGTCTCACAGGGGTGTAATGGATATTCAAATGATGAAAGTGGTTCCTTTTTCATCTCCATGGCAATGGACAAGGTCAACAAGTGTGTCTCTTCCTGATGTTCTCTTTCCAAATATTTCTTCAGGAGATTCACATGATAGTTTTTTTCTTTCCCCTTCTTATCTATCTTATAATTTGTTCTAGACACCTTCTCTAGAACTGTATATGGACCTTGCCATCCAATTTGTAATTTATTCTGACTACCGGGGAGAAGAAGCAGTACCTTCTCTCCCACAGCCAAATCTCTGTCTTTAGCTTTCCTGTTATAATAGGCAGAATGTTTCTTCCTGGCTTGTTTCAAATTTTCATTGGCAAGTTTCCAGCCAGTTTTTAAACGAGTGGTCAGCTCATTCACATATTGGTATGAGGATGTAATATTTTCCTCTGCTTTTTCATCAGTCCACGTTCTTAACAGCGTTACATGTGGAGCTTTAATTTTGTGGACCTATTTGTCCATGCACCGGTATGGTCTCTTCCACTAGAAGCGCTATAGTGATGATTTTTCTTCCCAGATTTATCATGCATAAAACGACCGCTACCAATTTTCCTCTTGGGGCTTTCTCCCCACTTAAAATTCTTGATGAGAGATTTCCCCTCTACATCTTCTTCCTCCAGTTTGTTTAAGTCCGATTGTGGGATTTTCGACTTATCCTGGGGTAAGACATCTTTTTGCACTCTCCGCATAGTGGCCATTGTAAAACAGTTAAGTGAAGCTTGTCCGTGAAAAGGGGCTTCCCATTCCCTTTGGTCCACTTTATCAAATTTATTTTTCTTTTTATTGTCAGGCCTAATTTTGCCCCTTGGCGTGTCCAGGTCCTGATCAATGTTCCCACTTGTGGGTGTTCCCTCATGTGCTATGCTACACCTTTCTACAAAATTCTCAATGTCCCATCTTGCCTTGGGCCAATAATAATTGTGAGCCACCTTTTGGATGATGGTACCTATCTTCTAATGGTCCCCATCTGGTTTCACATGTAGGCTCCTTATTAATTCTGCCCTATATATTTTAGGAAGTACCAGCTGTCCCTGACCTTTGGATCTAGCTCCAGTCTTCCTATACATCAACTTGTTTTTCATGTAAAAATCTCCCTTGCCTGGAGTTGTATGACAAGTTGACAATTTCCTGAAACAAGGCTTGAGGGTCTTGTCCCCAGCCTGTGCCTTCTTCATCTCTTCTGGAGTGGTATCTAACATAATATCCTCCTCCTGTCTTGAGGTCGACCTGACCTGAAGGGTGGCCATATATACAGGTTTCCTTCTGCAATGGTCAGTGTCATGATTGTTCATCTGACAATTCTTACACCACCTTTTCCCTTGGTTGAAAGATTTTCTTTCATCATATTTCCTTTCATCGAATTGTGGGGTTTTATTTTTATTGTCATACCGTGGCCTATCAAACTGGTGCTTACCTTTGTTTTGATCTCTTGGATCAAATTTATTAAAGTTCTGTGGTGCCCTAAAATTTTCTACCTGTTTCTTTTTATTACCTGATACCTCTGCCTGAGCTGCTTGATACCTTTCAGCAACATTTAGCAACTCACCCAGCCTCTCTGCACCTTGTTCCATGAGAAACTTTCTCAGGTCTGGAGCCATGAACTCTCTTAATTGTTCTATAAGGACCATTTCCTTAAGATCTTGGGTTTTCCCCAGAGAAGTCCATTTCTCCAAGTATGTCTCTAACCGTGCAGAGAACTGGTGATAGGTTTCACCTGACAGTAGTTTAGCATTCCTAAATTTTTTCCTATAAAATTCTGCGTTCTTTTCATATCTTAACAAAAGAGCCTGCTTTAGCATGTCATAATTTTCTTGATTACCTCTGCTCATTTTGGCAAAAACTTCATAAGCTGCCCCACGAAGTCCTTGAGATAACTTTAAGCTCCACCTTTCTCTCTCTAACCCATATGTGGTAGCCAATAGTTCATATCTATTTAGATAGCTCTCAATATCATCGTCTTTCTCAACAAAATGATCTAAATGAAAATTCATAGCTGAGGTTGAGGCTCCCTGGCTAGCAGTGGCATCAGAGGTAAAGGGACTGGCACCATTTTCAGGAGCATGGCCTTGAAACTCAAACTCCCTTAGTCGTAACTCATGTTCCCTTTGTAATCTTTTATCTTCTGCTTCCCTTTCTGCAGCTAATCGCTTGTCTTCCCTTTCTGCAGCCTGTCTTCTTTCCTCGGCTTCCCTTTCTGCAGCCAATCTTTTGTCTTCTCTTTCTGCCTCCAATTTCTTAGCCTCAGCCTCAATCTGCAACCTCTTAGCCTCAGCCTCAATCTGCAACCTCTTAGCCTCAGCCTCTAACTTTCTTTCGGCCTCTTTTTCTAATCTTCTTTCTTCCCGTTCAATATATTTGTCACATTCAGCAGTGACATAAGCAATCATAATTTGCCCGTCCATTCCTAACTCTTTCGCAGTCTGTACAGCAGCAGATCGAAATTTTGCCAAGTCGGCCATTGTCTAACACATTACACTGTACACATTACATAACAAACACTGAGTTCAGAGCGGTAGGCCAACTGTCAGCTTCAACTGAAATAATTTACACCAGTATATTCCTCCCTAATGATCACTACGCCTCTGCAATTCCAGCATTATTTCTTTCCAGTCCATAAGATAGGTGTCAGTGTACTGTTTGGCAATTCCAGGCAGTTTTACTTTCCTCCGACACCTTCTGTTCAGGTTGGAGCATTATATAGACTTTACCTCACGTTCGCTACTGAACTACACATATATATACAGACATAAATTATCAATTTACATTCAATTTTCATTAAAAAGATGTCAAATATTTCAAGCTTACCACAATTCATGGAAATAACACAGAATTACGTTGACTGGCAATGAATATAGCACAATTTCGATCTGCCGATGTCCCAGGCTTTTATTTATAAAAACATGCACTGGTGCTCAACGCACTGGTTCTGTAGTAAGTTTATTTGAACATGTGGTGCTGACCTGACGCCTCTGATTGACTATACAGTAGAACTCCATTTATCCGAACCCCATGGGACCGAGCATCGTTCGGATAATCAAATGTTCGGATAATTGGATTACATAATGTATCGAGTTACATGTACACATATTTCTAAAAATAATTAACCATCACAAGGAAATTACACTATAAAACATATTTACTTGTACTGTAATAATAATACCCACACTGTGTTAGATCACTGTATCACCAAAATCTTTCATTACACTGCAGTGCATGTACTACTTGTATTAATTATTTTTTTTTAAGAAAGAGAAATGTTTTCAAAATAACATTACAAATGATTCAAAACCAGGCGCAACTTACGTGTACATGTACTTGTACAGATGTAACCCACTATTTAAAATAATGAGGAATCCTCTTTTGCACCAAACTGGATAGTCTCCTTTTGGCTGCTAAGTCCCGCATTCTCTTCAACAGCAGAAGCTGTGTAGCACAGCTGTCATTTTCTCGCTCGTACCAAGCCATCGCTGTTTCTAGTGCTATAAAGGCCTCTTCAGGACTTGGTCGACGTTTTGGGTTTTCTTCATAATCTATAAGTACATCATGTACTTCTGAGGAGTCTTCATCATCGGTCACTACATGTATTTGGTTTTCTTCTTGCACAAAAGACAAAATTTCTTCGTCATTCAAAAACTGAAAACCAGAATCATTATCATCTTCTAGCCACATGTGTGCATCATCTTTGTCACAGTCCGAAAATCCGGGCATTGCTTGAAACAGTTCCACAACTTCATTTATACAATCATCATTTGTGTCCACTGCAGTCGTTTCATTTCCTCCTTTTTTCCCAAGCAATCTATTCCAAGCCTTGTTGAGATTATCTTGTGACAGGGTGGTCCTAGCATCAGCAAACATATATCAGCAGTCTTTGAGATTAAGCTTTTTGGAAAACGCCACCATACTTTCTTCATCTTCAGCCAACAATAAACGACTCAGGACTTCCTTCTTGTACATCTTTTTAAGCTTTGCTATAACACCCTGATCCATTGGTTGAATCAGTGCTGTTACATTGGGAGGCAGAAAAAAATACTTTAAAATTTGCATCAACTGCATTCAATGTATCCGTCTCTGGATGAGATGGTGCATTGTCCAGTAGAAGAATTACTTTTCCAGTTTTCTTTTCTTGTTCTCTCAACCTCTTCACATTTGGGATGAACTGATTTGTATACCAATCAAGAAATATTTCACTATTCATCCAAGCACTCTTCTGTGCTTTGTAGCACAATGGGAGACATGTCACATTCTTTAAACAACGTGGTTTTTTGGCTTTACCGATCATTAGCACCGGTAAACGATGACCTCCACTGGCATTCGCGGCTACCACAATTGTTACTCTCTCTCTCTTTGCACTTTTTAAACACAGGGGAAGCTGCTTCGCGCTGAGATGCAAGTGATTTTTGAGGCAATGATTTCGAGTATAAGCCAGTCTCATCGGCATTATACACATCATCGAGTGAATAACCTTTTTCTTCCAAAAAAGCCAAGAATGTTTCTTTAAAATTTTCAGCGGCAGTTGCATCGCTAGATAAAGATTCCCCTTGAATCTCCAATTCTCGTATGCCATGACGAGATTTAAAGTTTCTTAACCATCATCCCTGGCTAGCCTTAAAGTCAGGAGGACAGTCAAGTTGATTGTTGAACTAAAGTGCCTTTTCACACAATAGAGAGCCAGAGATAGTTTCCCCTTTGCTTCTTCTTTGCACAAACCATGTATACAAAGCCTCTTCCAATTTCAAATCTTTCGCATTTCTCATGGTTTACGTTTCTTCGACCCATTTTCACTATCCAATTTCGATGCAAAACTCATAATTTTATCCTTGTTACTTTTGATGTCAGAGACGGTAGCTGTCCCAACATTGAAAATCCTCGCAAGTGAAGACACAGTTTCACCTTTTCCTAGTCTCTTAATAATTTCTGTTTTCGTTTCAATTGACAAAACATTGCGGTTCCTTTTATATGTTTTAGGCCTTCTGGAAGATGCCATATCGCACAGAGAAATACTTGCACACCAAAATTATTCTGCTGTAGTAGCAGACACAATTATTTTAAGTTGAACTGTCTGTTTAACCAGTGTACTGTCTAGAACGCACACGTACACTAGATGGGTAAACCAGATATTAACTGACTTTATGATCTAACTGACTTCCTGTACGTAAGCGACCGACCATTAGCCCATTCCATCCTCTACAAATTGTTCGCACACATTTGAAGCTTGCAGCATCAAAAGATTCAAAAATATAGTCTAACATGTGTTCGGATAATTGGATGTTCGGATAATTGGGGTTCGGATAAATGGAGTTCTACTGTATTCGCGGTTCTAACCAATCGTGCCATGTTTACCCAATCGTTTGAAAAAAAGTACTCCTACTCCCGTTTCCCCTGACAACAAAAGATAGTATTTATAGCCCGACTAATCGTGTTTAGCCTTACATTTATTGCGCTCCAATCAAATCGGATTTAACATGGAGACCCATTTCCCGTACAATGGTGGGGTGAAAATCTGCCACTGAGCGATTATGATTTGGGTGTTGTCTGACATCCCTCACTATTTCTTTTGGCTATAATTTGTTAATTCCTAGACTATTTGCGTAACGTTTAACATATTCTTTGTCAGCCAGTCCTAAGGAACCCAAATATATAAATTTAATGGGGCTAAGGGGCTGCGTTCAAAATATGTATTTTCCAGGATAGTCGTGTAGTTTTTTTTATTTTTTATGTTTAGAACCGCCACCTGTCCTGCTGTACTGTCAGACTAATGTCAGGATTTTAGACATAAAACAGTAGAATGTCATGTTTCCTAATAAGCGTTTTGTAAGTTTTTAAAACCTAACTCTCGGATGGGTAGTGTTTTTTATCCCTGTCGATTTGAAAAAAAGCTAGTGCTTGTGGCCTTACACGCGTGTTAGTAGTACAGTAATTGTATAGCGAGACGCGTGTTTAGTGTTGCATGCGTTCCGGCTTTCAGCCTCTCCCTTTCTTTCTATCTTTAGTCCATCTGTCTTTCGTTTTTGGGTAACGTAGTGTATAAAACGACATGAATGGAATTTTAAATCTAGGTCAACTTGCGTATCTCAAGGTTTTTCTTAGAAATGGAGTACACATTTTATTGTGTTGGGGAAACGCGTGTATGCTGCAGAAGGCTTTTACTATCAACGTGAAACGTTACAATTTGCAGACGAGGTAGAAAACAAGGGGGATTTTGAGTACAGTCATTGTGACAGCACTGTTCTTTACCATTCTTCTTCCCGTTTATTGAAGTTATTTGTTAGGCTTTACATTTACTTTTTAATTTATATATGTGGATTAGAATATTTCACGACAAGTATATATATATATATATATATATATATATATATATATATATATATATATTATATATATATATATATATATATATATATATATATATATATATATATATATATATATATTATATATATATATATATATTTCTATCTAGCTATCTATCTGTCCATCCATCCATTTATCTGTCTGTCTGGATCTACCAAATCCTACCTGTCCGTATGTATGTCTGTTTGTATCGGCATGTCCTTTTTAATCAGGTTCTCTTATTATTTCACGACATGCTCACAGCAGACCTGGACGCGAAATTGTAATCTTTAAAATGCTAAATAAACACTATTACAACTCTTTTATTAAGCAATGACCTCAAATGTAAAAAAAAAAAAAAAAAAAGAGACATTAAAAGTACTCGATACGTACACTACACCGAATATACATTTGTCTCTGATGCAAAAATAACGGGAAAAAACTGAACGTGCGCATTATGTAAAAACATAACCCATGCTGTACAAACACCATCAGTAGAAATGGAAAACAACTCATAAAACGTTTCGAACGTAAGAATTATATACAAGTAGTGGACTACTAAAGTTGCAGATCTGTCCCATATAAGTTTTAATCCTCAAACATTTCGTTTAAGCTGATCAAAAGCTAGCCAGGTATTATGAGACACTGACAACTCTCTCTTTCTTTTCCCCCCCGCCCACCCCCCCCCCCTCCCCCCGCCCCCCCCCCCCCCCCCCCCCCCCCCCCCTCCACCCCCCCCACCCCCCCCCCCACCCCATGTGAAATCCAATACAACACAGGAAGATCTCTCTGTCCCTCCCGCCCCAAGACATTCTTTTATTCTTTGTACCTGCTTTTTTACTGTGCATATTTGACATACGTGTTATAAGCCTCTTATTTTTTGATACACGCCTCGGGAAACACAAAGCGACTTTCTGTCAATTATTTTCGTTCCCATTGAACAAAGCCAGTGCAGAGTCTGTCATGTTATTTTCATGTTACAATGTTTGTCTTTAATTTGCCCCGCATATCTAGAGCTGTCAGAAGTGAAGCGTAATTTGTTCCTACTGTGCTTAGCGTAGAGATTTGCTCCTGATGTGCTTAGCGTAGATATTTGCTGTACTGTTTAGCTTTATTGTGCTACTGTAGTGTTTTCTTCACGGAAATATGGAGTGATGCATTTGAGTGATGAGGAAAAAAAAATATTCGCCGACATGGTAAAGTGGATAACGAGAAATAAAGACAATTTCAGAGTAATTCAAAATGGGGACAATACCAGAGTAACCAGAAATTGGGAAGATATAAGAGTAACCAGAAATGGGGACGATATCAGAGTAACCAGATATTAGGGACAATATCAGAGTAACCAGAAATGGGGACGATATCAGAGTAACCAGATATTTGTGACGATATAAGAGTAACCAGAAATGGGGACGATATCAGAGTAACCAGAAATTGGGACGATATAAGAGAAACTAGTCATTGGAGACGATATCAGAGTAACCAGAAATGGGGACCACATCACAGTAATCAGAAAGAGACAAAATCAGAGTAAGCAGACATTGGTACATTAACAATTACCAGAAATGGGAACGATATCAGAGTAACTGTGGCCGGGATCAGTTCAATATTGAATGCAGTCAGCGACCCGTAGCTGTACTGCTTGCATTAGGACCAGCGAACCAGAGCTGGTCAAGACCGCACTCCACCTCCACACGGTGGTCCTGGAAACAGTCTGCAGCAGTGCAGTCTGGCTGAGCGAGTGCGGATTGCAATGGGAAGGCAAACCCGATCCCTAAAAAATGCCGTGCTGAAGTCGGATGTGTCGACCGAAAGGTGCGGATATCACAGCTTAGGCGTAAACAGACACAACGCAACCACCGTCCTTTTCAGGGCGAACGAGGAAGAAGAAGAAGAAGTTCAGTTAATTGTGTTGTGCGCAGGTAAATATTTTGACGAGAGCTAATTCTTCGTACGTTCTGGTTCAAGTGGTTACAGGCCTTTCGCCTGAGATGGAAATTCCTGACCTTAGTTTATTCTTCTTCCCAAAGTCCGTTCTTACCCTTTTAGGTTTAGTGAAAAGCAATACCTCGTATAATGGTTTGCCAAAGTAATCCACTGTAACGTTCCAAAGAAAACTCAGCAATGTAGAAAAATAAAATATAATTTATTAACGTCATTAGAACAGCAATGTTATTGACACAGTGGTGAAGTACTTGTTTCTTGCTTACACAAAGTAGTGAGTATCCAAAATGAAAGTGTATATCCACAGAAATAATATATCCAATAGAATAAAATACAAACTTGTCTACTTAAAAACTAACTTGTCTACTTAAAAATACTTGTCTAACTTGAAAACTTGTCAAGTTAAAAACTTCTCTTGATAATCTCAAAGACGAAGTTCACCTAACACTATCTGTAACATCCTCTCGCCTAATGAATCCTAAAAATCTGTAAAGCCTGTCTATCGCCCACGTCTCTCCTTTTTATACTATTTCTTCTTTTTTCCCGCCAATTTTCACACGATGCTTTCTTTTTCCACACGGTACAATTATCTACATTTGCACACGCTTTCTCAGCTTTTCGACTTTTTCCACACGTCTCTCTCTCTAACAACGGAAAAAACCCAGATTAGCAACTCTCACTTTCACAAAATGTTCCATTCAAAAACATGCATTTACTATTGTTTTGTTCTGGGACAGCTTTACAATGCTTCTCTCAAAGCCGTGAACTTTTCATGATACTGTGTTTTGTGCACAAATGTCTTAATTGCTTTTAAGGTTGGTATTCTCATTGTATGTGGTTTTTAACACGTATTAATGGTAGTGTATGTCAAGCGGTCACATAACCAGAAAATGTTTTACATCAGATTAATCAGCAAATGGGGACTATATTACGGTAACCAGAAACAGGAACAATGTAGAGCAACCATAAACTGGTACGATCTCAAAGTAACCAGAAACTGATGACGATATCAGAGTAACCAGAAACTGGTGACGATATCAGAGTAACCATAAACTGTTGCAATATAAGAGTAACCAGAAACTGGTGACGATATCAGAGTAACCATAAACTGATGCAATATAAGAGTAACCAGAAACTGATGACGATATCAGAGTAACCATAAACTGATGCAATGTAAGAGTAACCAGAAACTGATGACGATATCAGAGTAACCATAAACTGGTGACGATATCAGAGTAACCAGAAACTGGTGACGATATCAGAATCACCAGTAACAATCACGATATCGTAATAACCATAAATGGAGACGATATCAGAGTAATCAGAAAGGGGACGATAACACAGTAACCAGAAATAGTTGGCGGTGTGGTTAGCCACAATTCACTCCGGAAGCGAAGCGATGGTGCCGTTAGGATGGTCCTGAGTTAGAGTCTCCTTTACGCCTATCTATCATTTATGTTGCTTTTCTGTTGTCTAGCTTTCTACTTCTTTATTTCTTAACCAGTGCGTGTAACATATCCATTTGTGCATTATTTATTAACTAGAAATGGGAACTGTATCATAGTAATCTGAAATGTGGACGATATCAGTGTACCCAGAATCATGGACTACGCAAGACAGGAGCAAGAATAGAATATGTTATAAGACAGTATTTTAAAAATAGGACCATGATGCAGTAGTAAAGTTAGTGTGAAATAGTCGTGAAAGAAAAGAGAGAAAAGGGAAAAAATTAAGAGAAGGTGTAACAAAATTGACCGTGAAACATGTTAAAGTCTGCGACAGTTTGAAGTAACCGAGTCGCAAATGGAGAACGACATGCCCAAAGCACAATAATAGCAAGGAGGTGCCTGTGAAGTACCAGTGAAGAACCCTTTGGCTAAAAGAAAGAAACAAAGATACTGGAAACGTAGATGTAGGGGCAGACCTGTGTAATGAATTCATGGACGGGCTTTGTCCCATTTAAGATAGATACCTGCGTCGAGTCTACTTAGAACTAAGAAAAAAAGACGAAAGTTTATTACTACCCCCCCCCCCCCCCCCCCCCCCCCCCCCCCCCCCCCACCCCCTTCTCTCCCCCCCCCCCCCCAAAAAAAATATTAATTAACTAAAAAAGGATTCCAACACCTATTTACAACAGATTAGTCTTTAATTGATACCTGGAGCTGGCACAACCTGGTTTCAAACCCATTCCCTTCAACTCGATAGGCTATCGCTTTCCCACTCTCCCACTCAAATATTTCGTAGAAAACCATAATAGAAGAGACGGTTGGGGGTGGTGGTGGTGGGAGAGAGAGAGAGAGAGAGAGAGAGAGAGAGAGAGAGAGAGAGAGAGAGAGAGAGAGAGAGAGAGAGAGAGAGAGAGAGAGAGAGAGAGAGAGAGAGAGAGAGAGAGAGAGAGAGAGAGGACGAAAATGTTATAAGTACGAATGAAACAACCTTAGGTGAACAGAAAATAATCCATCTAAGTGTACCATTAAGGAAAGTAACATAACTTCCTGAAAGTCTTTTATACCTAACTACCATGCGGAGACGGCAGTTGATCTGATCTAATGTTTCAGCTTCAAACACGAGAAGCGACCAGGCGGTATTTATCAAATCTGACCATCGTTTGCGTCATCTTAGATACGCTTTAAGCCTTTGTATAAGCCTGTATCCTTTGCTTGCCTCTGTGCATTTCTGTTTGTTAAGAACTGATTTATGATAAAAACAACCAAACATTTTCACGCAGTTTATGAATATATGACAAGAACAACCATATTTTGCTGAATTTATAACAAAATTGACCATATATTTACCAATAATAATGAATTTATGATAGAAACAACCATATATTCCCACATATTTTGATGAATTTATGACAAAACAGTGATACATTTTCATTCTTAATATGACAGGGGAACATATTTTGCTTTTAATACGGCGTGTTTTGTGCATTTGTTTAAAGTGTCTTTTCAAGCAGTAATAACGAACAACAGTTCACACTGTATCAATAACATCACGGTAGAGTATTCCAGCTGTTACCAGGGTTTTGCGTGAAACATTAGAATGAAGAAAATTTTCCGCTGAATAATATTTCATAAGCTCCTTTATATAACAGAACGATTAACTTAATTATGTTTTTCTTAAATAAGTCTAGATCAGAGGTGGGCAACCCAGAAGTTGTGTAGATTTACTTTAGGAGCCCTGAAGTCTCCAAAGATGTATTTTGGGTGGTTTTGGTCAATTGAACTCAATTGGAAAATAAAACTCGTCGTATAGAGTTCACTGACCAACACTGTTTCACTCGTCTAGAGTTCAATGACCAACACTGTTTCACTCTTCTAGAGTTCAATGACCAACACTGTTTCACTCGTCTAGAGTTCAATGACCAACTATGTTTCACTCGTCTAGAGTTCAATTACCAATACTGTTTCACTCATCTAGAGTTCATTGACCAACACTGTTTCACTCGCCTAGAGTTCAATGACCAACACTGTTTCACGAGATCGCAGACCTGGGATCAGACAATGTTATAAAGATCTTCATTACTTTTTAACTCTGTTTCTGCAAATAGAGTGGTTAGCGACCGCATCGCATTGCCCAATCTAATTGAATTACACTTCCACGCGTGACAATGCTTTGCAACTGTCACGAAGTGGTTTTGGGTTTATAGAGTTTGCCTGAGTAAAAGCAAGACCCTAGTTTGAGAAAGTCTGAGAAGATAGAATTTAGATGAAAAATGACATGACTGTGGACAGATGAGACTATTGGCTCAAGGGCTAGAACCAGAATTTGACTCCCCGTTGCCGCTTCGTAACTTCAGATTTGCTATAATCTCACCCCCCTCTGACTACCTTTACACACAAGGAGATAAGGTGTATATAACGACCACAGACATCACTATACAGACAACATATAGGTATAGTATAGAGTAGAAGCTGTTCCAGTATACAGTATATATATATATATATATATATATATATATATATATATATATATATATATATATATATATATATATATATATATATATATATATATATATATTTATTTATTTATTTACACAAAAAATCAGTAAATTTCATCATACATCAATCAAATAAATAGCGTGCACTGTAGCACGGCCTGGAAAACAAAGTAACAATTAAATTAGATATACACTAGGAAAACCCCAATCGCATTCACTCCTTCTGTCACCCTGCTGGGGAACCACAAAAATGATTAGTGATTTTAAACAACTCAAATTTTGTGGGGGGCTGTCGACTTTAGCCTCCACTCTTTACTACTAATAAGATTTCTGCTGTCTCAGTCCTGTTGACTCTACCTAAACGAACGTCTACACAGCTTTCCTTTTGTTAGGCGATATGCGCCGCTAACTAACACCACTGGAAATGCTAAAATAATAGACTTGGCTTACAACGATGGCTCCGTGTCTATCCGTCAAATGGATAATGAAAAGACCCTACTGGTCCTGTCTATTTTCTCCCACCTTCTCTCTCTCTCTCTCCTGGTCTCAGTGTCTCTCTAATACTCGACGTCTGATGATGCGGCGTCTCCGTTACGCTCTTTTCTCGTTACTTTCAGGACCCAGGTATTGTAACCCTTTCACCTGCTCCTGATTTCTGCGATGATGATGATGATTTTTGGGTATCAAGCGTAAAGAACTTGATTAACTGTAGAAACGTCTCTGCTGCTGAATAGCTTCTATGATTTGCCTCTTTAACCCGCTCCGGATTTAGAGGAAACCCAGCCTTGATTTCTGGCTGTATACAATTTAACCAGTCTCACGGCCACGTGCCATTGCTGGAGACTATAATAGCGATGAGCTCTATGCTGTATGATAAATAAACCCGTTCCCGCGGAAGCATGGGGACTTCCCTGCAAGAGAACTGTTTAGGTCTCGCTGAAGATTTGTACTTCACTGCAAGAGACCTTAGGTTATTTTCTTTTTTGCTACTGGCGATATCTCGAGTCCTCTGACCCCTGAGATATTTCCTGTTGCCATGGGTAATTTGTAGTGGCAAATTACGCTCCCCCACTGTTGCCGTGACCCGCTGAAATTAAAAGAAAATGCGTCTAATGTACACCAACTCCAATATAACGCATCTCTAACATATAACTCCCATAAACCTTTACAACTCCCTCACTCAATACTTCACCCGCTATGCACCACAATACAAGTAAATATTACTACCCACGTGTCTCTTCAATCTCACTCCTTCTACTCCCCTTCTCTCGCTATGCACAACAATACATAAAATATTTCTACCCACGTGTCTCTCTATCTCACGCTCCTTCTACTCTTCCCTTCCCTTCTCTTAAATCTTCCAGGTAAGTAAACACAAACTCTCGACCTGTCTGACTCTTATCTTATCTATTTGTTACGCATGGCTAACCACGTGTCAAACATTCAAACTAGGGACATCTCTTGACCGAAATTCCCTGGTCTCCTTTAAACATTACACTTAGAGGTTTCCTTGCTTACTCCAAAATTTAAATCAAACCTCTTGCTATATGAATAATTTACTCCTCTAAGCAGTATAATTCACTTATAACATACATCTGTACCCTCCGACTGCATTTCTCACATTTAAGGCATAATAAAATTAACGTACACACACTTGAATACCCAATAAAATTGATCTGGTAATTTCACAGGAATTACTGGGGGGTATTTCACCACACTCTACAAACTACAGAGCACCCGTGTATCTCATAACTTCCAACGCTCTGTTATACTGCCACTAATCCTTGAAAGAATTATGCACACTTTACTTTCACATCATTCTACAAAGAAAGTAATGGATGACGCTTTACGTTTTAAAACTATAAGTTAATGTCCCCGAAGAAACTTTACTTACGGGCCTAGACTCTTATAAAAGAACCCTCTAATAAGTAAGACGCTAATGAAATTATTACATACCAATTACCGCTTTTCTTCCCCGCAATGGAGACGATAATACGTAGATGCACGGCAGGCAATTATATCTTCAGAGAGGAAGATCCCTGTTACCAACACATTACTGGTGACAATGTATATAGTTATTATAATATTTATCTGTCTGAGGGAAAGGATTTGTTTTAGAATCAAAATGCTTTCCTGGTCAAAGATATATCACCCATGATTGATTGATACTTTTGTTATATGGGTTATCTCCCCTGGAGATCGAATTTGGCGTATGAATCTAGATTTCGTCAGTCTGTCCCTTGTTGGGCCAGAAAACAGATTGTTCTTGCTTAGGTTTATGCAGGAATGTTTATGGTCCGAGTCTATGTTTACTCCGTGTCTATTTCAGACGATTCGGTCTTATATCGTGATATCTTGGTATGTCTAAGTGGAACTATTTTTCCTTGTACTGAACTTTGGGGTCAGGGAGTTTCTGCGCATGCCGAGAGGAAAGAGGGTCTTCCGTGATGATGGAATACCTGGCGAAGGCCATGTCGAAGACGAGTCCTCAGTTTGTTGAGCACTGTGATTTGTTATGGGGAAGAAGATAATTTCTGATATGATTATTAAGTCTATGAGTCTTCAGTGTTTATTCTATAACGCCAGGAGAGGGGCGTATGTGTTCTGCTAGTGTATTTCCCATGCCCAGGTAAAAGAACTTTTGCTGAACTTTTTCTTCCTAGGCTTGGATGGGCAGACGTCTACAGGACGATTATCTATATCAATATGTCGGGATGACATGTTACCTAGCAGCACTGAATATGATTGTATGCAGCAGTTATGATGAGAGAATATGCTGATTCTTGTAGAAACATTTGTGTTTATGAACAAAGCTTATATTGAAGCTTTACTATGCATCTGTATAGTGAGCGATGCTCAAGGGGAACCAGAAGCCATTTTTTGGATCCTATTTTTGTCGATCATCGATCAGAGAACAGGGATGCCCCTTATTATCAGGTGATGATTAAGAGATCACAGTTGTAAAGAAAACCCAATACTGGTGGGTTAACATTGTCTTCAGAAATATTTGCTGAACTTTACCTGAAGTAATCTTCGCTAGAAAAGAGGTTCTGTCTAGGAGTCATTCTTCTTCTTCTTCCATCCTTAGCCACCGACCGTCAAAGCAGTCAGTGGCCATTACGCCTAGTGGCGTCTTAGGGCAACAGCAGATAGGTTTTCTTTGCCATTGTTTCCCATCACGCCTATTGGCGTCTTTAGGGCAACGGCAAATCAATCCATTTGCTGTTGTTTCCGTAATCGAAGTGACTGGCAAACGGGTAATCAGCCCGTTGGTGTCTAGGAGTCATGCTTGAGCATTATTTATTAACTGACATGATCGGTCAGTAAGGCCTGATGATTATATTGATAAACAGTGGAAATCTAAGTGCTTATCTACGGATGTTCCATTGTAATGTTCTTCAACATGAATGCCCACTTAAGACTGTAGACCATTGATCAACAGTATGCTATATATGTCAACCTGTTTGCCTGTAACTATACTCGTACTGTCCAAGTGTGTGCGTCCTATTAAACAGTATGAAACGACCACAGTAGTCCAGCCATCCTTGACTTCCACCTGTGATTGGAGTGAGTGTCCTGTGCACCTGTCGAACTGTCATCCATTCGCGTTTTCATTATTGATGTTTACACTCACTCATTGCATCAGAATATACGCACCTAACAGTACACCTTGTCAAGGCCCCAACAGTCGGTAACTTGACCCATTTAAAGAACATTGTGACTGGACGAGCTATATCACGAAAACAAGTCCTTATCAATGTGGTAGGCCAGCTTTCTGGGTTAACCTGCACAGTAGAAACTACATGGAAGTCAGCTACTGAGACCAGACCGTTTCCTGTGGCCTGATACGACACACAAACACCAGCAGTACAACTCTACAGTCGAAGTCAGCATGACCTGCCCTATCGAGCGTATGCAGTAACTAGGTCAGCGCTCGTTGAACAGACGGTGTTTACATGAAACAGACAGCATTACACATCAGTGTTGGATCGTATATTTGACTGTGTTTGCGAAAAGTACAGTGCAACTGAAGCGAGAAGTCCTACTTGTGATTCTTAGGAACTGTAAACGGTGGATTTTCCTGCACTGCCCTAGATTGTGTTGAACTTTAATAATTTAGGCCAGAATTAATTGTTTATTAAAGTGGCAGTTTATTTTGATTGGAAACTGACCCATAATACAGTACCATTATAACTGAGCCTTCTATCTGCAACACATTCTATCTGCAACACATTTCATTATATTATATGTATTTATGCTATATGTATATTTTTGTTTACATGTTTATATGTGATATTTGTGTATATTTCTGTGGGCGGTTGGTGAGGTGACTAATATAAGATTTCCCAAGTAACATAGGGCTTATATTAGTGGTCTGTAGGGGGCAATTTTCTTAATTGAAAATTTGCATGCAACATCTGTTGCTATTTTTGTTAGCTGTGATGATCTGTCCCATCGTTGTTTTTGTAATATTTTTTCTGTTCTTCAGTTTTGTTTTGATTTGTTTGTATTTGTAGGTCTACCCTTTCCTAAAATTTAGTTCTATACACCTTTATATTTATACACTGTGGCGTTATTAGTTTTGTTTCTTACGGCGCAGTTATCATCACAGGTTCTGTGATTATTTTATTCTGTTTTTCGATTTAACTGATTTGATTTCTGCGAATGTTTTCATGTTGTCCTTTATAATTGTTTTGTTGTGTTCTTGATCGAGACATACACTATATGAAATATATTTGATCATACACTACTAGCTGTGTAGTGATCTTATGAGAAATAATCAACTGATGATTAATTGCTATTATTAGAGGTGCACAGTTGATTATACAAGACCTTATTTAAAGGCTTGTTGCCCACAGAGATTGGGATAAAGGGAGCTGGTTATTCAAGCTATTAAGAGCTTGTTTCCATTTATTTGGAGATAGATTTCATTATTGCTATTTTAGGTATCTAGTCACATATTAGTATACATTATGTCGACTTTAGATTACTTTATTGAGCAAGGCAAATCCCTAGGCAAGACTGGTGATAAGTTGGAGGAGTATGCTACCAGCCAATATGAAAAAGCACAAAAATTGGAAATTGATAAACTGAAAGCTGAGACTGAGCAAAGGAACTTGCAGATGCAGGTGGAGGAAAGAAGATTCCAGATGGAAGAAAAAAGATTACAGAGAGAATCTGAAAATAAAAGATTAGAAGCTGAGGCTCAAGAAAAAAGATTAGAAAGAGAAGCTGAGGCTGAACAAAAGAGATTGGACAGAGAAGCTGAACAAAAGAGATTAGACAGAGAAGCTGAGGAGAGAAAAACAAAGATGGAACATGAACATCAGGATAAACTTTTAGCTTTTGAGATAGAAAAATTGAAATTGACATATATGAGTAATGTTAATCAGTCCTCTAGTGGTAATGGTAAACCCTTTACTTACAAGGTCAAGGTACCAGCGTTCAATCCTTCCAGTGATGACATAACATTCTGGCTGGATAGATTTGAACGCTCTTGTCGAGCTCATAATGTGGATAAATCACAATATGCTAACCAGTTATCAGAAAATTTGAAAGGTGATTCTCTTACAAGTTTAAGCTTGGTAGAAGAGGCTGATAAGGATAATTATGATGTTATTAGAGCAGCCTTGATAAAAAAATATCAGTTGACAGAAGAAGGTTATCGTATTTTGTTTAAGAAAATGGTACCTGAATCAGGGGTAGATTTCTCAGAATTCATTGCAAGGACGCGACTTACATTTAATCGTTGGATTGAGCTGTCCAAAACAGAAAAGACATATGAAGCACTTATGGACTTGTTGCTCAGAGACAAGATTATGTCAAGTGTAAATAAACCATTCCTTGAATTCCTACATGTGCGTAAACCCAAGACACTAAAAGAAATGGAGCAATATTGTACCCAATACGTCACTGCACATCCGGCCGTAGCTATTAGCAATGCTAAGGTTAAGGAAAGTATGCCAGTTGCTTCAGCAACACCATACAACCCTAATTATTCACACAAATTTCAGGGACCACAAAACAGGTTTGATAAAAAGGGTAACCATAATAGTTATCAAAACCAAGGTAACCAATCATTTCAAGGTTCTTCTGCGAAGTACTGGAGACGAGCCGACAGCCCTCGATTCAGGGGTGGTCACAATTATCGGAATTTCCGCAGAGGAAGTCATTATAGAAACTATCCAAGTCATCCATCATGGAGACAACAAGACCATAGTTATAGAGATACTCATTATAATGAATATGATAATGGTAACCATGAGAACTATGACTCAAACCCAAATAGGGGTTACAATAGAGGAAACAATAATGATTACAGAGGCAATAATAATCGAGGTAGATCACAATACAAAAAACATAAATCACATTATCAGGCAAACTCTGCACAGCAAGAGTCACATGAAGCCTATAAACAGACTAAAGATAATAATGATGCTAATAATATGGCATGTTCCGCTTTTGATTTTGGGAGAGCATCTCAGTGCCCCCAATGCAAAACATTATTTGAACCAACTACGGTGTCCACTTTAAGTTGTGGCCATTCTCTTCCCGCTCTTCCTGCGTCAGTCGCGCATGATGGAAGAGGTTCTCTTGTCTTACATAAAGGTTTAGTAAATGACAATCCAGTCTCAGTTCTTTTTTATTCTGGATGCACCACAATTGGTGTTAGGCAGTCACTTGTAGATCCTTCTCGTGCCACGGGAAAAGTAGTCAAATGTGTAACATTTGGCGGCACCTTAGAGAAATACTCTACTGCTATCATTAAGATTGCTACTCCTTTCTTTACAGGAGATGTACACGCATGTCTTCTGCCGAATCCGATCGCTGATCTTATCATCGGTCGTATTCACGGAGTCAAAGAATGCACTCCACAACAAATTTCCGTTTGGGAAAAACAAAATATGCAAACTGCTAATGCTGTAGTCACTAGAGCTCAAGCTCTTAATATGCCTCAAACTTCATCTACTGAAGATAATGAAGTGCATAACCAAGATGATCCCTTGGTAATTTCTCGTGACTCGTTTATAAAACAGCAAGAAGATGATCCGACTCTAAAGAAATTCTTCAATCTTGCAACAAAAGGTGATCCGAATAAAGATACAAAGCGTAAATCTTGGATTACAATGAAGAATGGCGTACTTGTACGTGTGGTGCAAGACTCCACTAAGTCAAGTCATTCTCAGATTCTCGTGCCCAAGAATTTGAGAGTTAAAATTTTACAGCACGCTCATGACTCTCAGTGTGCTGGACATATGGGTTTTTCCCGTACTAAGTCAAGAGTTCTTGCGGCTTTCTTTTGGCCTTTTGTGAACAAGGACATACGGATTTACTGTCGATCTTGTAAAGTATGTCAAGAGGTCAAATCCAAAGGTCCACGCCATGCTGCACCTATTCAGGCTGCAGACATTCCTATTCGACCATTTCAGAAAATGGCGATAGACATCATTGGTCCATTTAAGATCAAATCTGCTAGAGGACATCAGTTTATCTTGACGTGTGTTGATGTGTTCACACGTTGGCCAGAGGCTATTCATCTGAAGAGCATTACTACTGCTGACATTGCAGATGCTCTTTGGCTTATATTTTCTCCTCTTGGATTCCCCGGAGAGATATTATCGGACTATGGCACCCAACTAATATCGGATACCATGTCTCAAGTAATGTCTACTCTGCAGATAGAGAGATCTTTGAGTAGTATCTATCATCCTATGTCCTATGGGATGGTCGAACGGCTAAATAGAACACTCAAAAACTTACTAGGGAAGATAACTGAGGATCATCCTCAAGATTGGGACAGGGTTTTACCCGCGGCCCTCTTCGCTTACAGAGAGGTCCCCAATGAAAATACAGGATTTTCTCCCTTTGAACTTGTCTTTGGCGCGCGACCGCGCGGCCTTATGTCTTTGCTTCATGATCTCATAACCGCTGATAATATTACCGATGACACAAAATCTTCTTACGAATATGTCATCGCGCTGAGACAAAAGATTATCGAAGCATGCAAATTGGCAACTTCTTCTGAATTTGCTAAACAGAAGGCAAGACAATTTGCCAATAAGAAAAGAACCTTACGACAACTTTGTCCTGGTGACAAAGCATTTGTTTTGCTACCTTGTAGGGGAAATAGACTTTTTATTTCTTGGAAAGGTCCGTACGATATAATCTAGAAAATTTCCGATGTTGACTACATTGTCGATATTGATGGAAAGCATAAAACCTTCCACATCAATATGCTTACGGAATTCCATGAACGTCCGGATTATTTACAGCCTATTTTCCAGGCAACGGACGATTCACCAGTCCAACATGGTCATTACTCATCACTGTCCGTAATACAGGATGAGGAAACAAGTTTTTCGGATGTTAATCTTCCGCTTCCGATGATTCCACTTCATTCTAGTGAATCATGGAAAAATGTTACTGTCTCTCCTGATTTATCTCTAGGAGAACAGCGACAAGTTTCGGCCTTATGAACGCACCAGCTACATTCGTATGCATGATGCGTCGAATCCTATCTTATCGGTCAGATGTCATTGCGTACCTAGACGACATCTGTCTTTTCAGCGATACTTGGGAAGATCACTATTCGGGGTTAGTTGAATTACTATCTACTCTACGCGAGTATAACCTGACAGCGAAACCCTCTAAAGCCTGCATTAGTTTTAGCGAAATTTCTTTCCTAGGCCATCGAGTTGGTCATGGTTTCCTAAAGACAGAGGACCATAATATCACTAAGATACTTAACATCTCTATTCCTAAGGCTAAAAAGCAAGTGCGAAGTCTTTTAGGCCTTATTCAATTTTATGGAACATTCATTCCGAATCTATCCTCTATCATGGCACCTCTTTCTGCACTACTAAAGAAAGGGTCGCCTAATATGGTCCACTGGTCACAGGAATGCCAATCCTCTTTGGATAAGATTAAAAATTTGTTTTCAACACCACCTATTTTAGTGTTACTTACTACAGATAAGACATTTGTTCTTCGTAGTGACGCTTCATCAACTGGGATTGGAGCGGCACTAATGCAAGAGTATTCTGGAACTCTGCATCCTGTAATGTATATCTCCAGAAAACTTAATGCTGCAGAAAGGAATTATTCGGTTTTAGACCGTGAACTATTGGCTATGGTTTGGTCAATTCTCAAGCTACAAAGATTCCTTCTAGGCGCACATTTCATAGTAGAAACCGACCAGAAAGCTCTTACGGCTATACAGAGTAAGAATTTGATGAGCTCGAGGTCTACTCGATATGCAATTGCTCTTCAACCTTTTCATTTTTCGGTACGAGCTATCCGTGGATCAGATAATGTGATGGCAGACATTTTGTCTAGATGCCCACATGATTCCACCTAACTGTTGGGTCTTGGACTTCTTAACACATCCAACTCTACAACAGTTTTTCTTTTCTATATCAAGATAGATACACATTGTAATTTGTAATATAGTGATTGTATCACTACTATCACTACGTTCATTGATATATATTCACCGCTACTCTTTGATGATTTTTCTTCTTTGTAAATCATGTACATATAGTGCTTAAATATGAAATTGTTATATGTATTGTGTCATTGCCAGCATTGTAGTATACGTTGGTGGCACCTCCCTGGAAATATTTATGCTTAAGAGAAATGCTTTCTCTGAGATGTTGAGATATATTCTCACAAGTCGATATATGCTTCGACTTTACCTTAATTTGAAATTATAAATTGCTCTTACTAGTCATCTGCGCATTATTCGTGCGTTGTGAGCCTATTGTATGTTGCTCTCAGATGGAAAAAAAAATTCATTTTTTTCCCGGGGGTAGTCTGTTACCAACAAATTACTGGTGACAATGTATATAGTTATTATAATATTTATCTGTCTGAGGGAAAGGATTTGTTTTAGAATCAAAATGCTTTCCTGGTCAAAGATATATCACCCATGATTGATTGATACTTTTGTTATACGGGTTATCTCCCCTGGAGATCGAATTTGGCGTATGAATCTAGATTTCGTTAGTCTGTTCCTTGTTGGGACAGAAAACAGATTGTTCTTGCTTAGGTTTATGCAGGAATGTTTATGGTCCGAGTCTATGTTTACTCCGTGTCTATTTCAGACGATTCGGTCTTATATCGTGATATCTTGGTATGTCTAAGTGGAACTATATTTCCTTGTACTGAACTTTGGGGTCAGGGAGTTTCTGCGCATGCCGAGAGGAAAGAGGGTCTTCCGTGATGATGGAATGCCTGGCGAAGGCCATGTCGAAGACGAGTCCTCAGTTTGTTGAGCACTGTGATTTGTTATGGGGAAGAAGATAATTTCTGATATGATTATTAAGTCTATGAGTCCCCAGTGTTTATTCTATAACGCCAGGAGAGGGGCGTATGTGTTCTGCTAGTGTATTTCCCATGCCCAGGTAAAAGAACTTTTGCTGAACTTTTTCTTCCTAGGCTTGGATGGGCAGACGTCTACAGGACGATTATCTATATCAATATGTCGGGATGACATGTTACCTAGCAGCATTGAATATGATTGTATGCAGCAGTTATGATGAGAGAATATGCTGATTCTTGTAGAAACATTTGTGTTTATGAACAAAGCTTATATTGAAGCTTTACTATGCATCTGTATAGTGAGCGATGCTCAAGGGGAACCAGAAGCCATTTTTTGGATCCTATTTTTGTCGATCATCGATCAGAGAACAGGGATGCCCCTTATTATCAGGTGATGATTAAGAGATCACAGCTGTAAAGAAAACCCAATACTGGTGGGTTAACATTGTCTTCAGAAATATTTGCTGAACTTTACCTGAAGTAATCTTCGCTAGAAAAGAGGTTCTGTCTAGGAGTCATGCTTGAACATTATTTATTAACTGACATGATCGGTCAGTAAGGCCTGATGATTATATTGATAAACAGTGGAAATCTAAGTGCCTGTCTACGGATGTTCAATTGTAATGTTCTTCAACATGAATGCCCACTTAAGACTGTAGACCATTGATCAACAGTATGCTATATATGTCAACCTGTTTGCCTGTAACTATACTCGTACTGTCCAAGTGTGTGCATCCTATTAAACAGTATGAAACGACCACAGTAGTCCAGCCATCCTTGACTTCCACCTGTGATTGGAGTGAGTGTCCTGTGCACCTGTCAAACTGTCATCCATTCGCGTTTTCATTATTGATGTTTACACGCACTCATTGCATCAGAATATACGCACCTAACAGTACACCTTGTCAGGGCCCCAACAGTCGGTAACCTGACCCATTTAAAGAACATTGTGACTGGACGAGCTATATCACGAAAACAGTCCTTATCAATCCCCATCTAAACGACTGTTATATATACCCAGGGAACCACTCTGGCTGATCGCCTACGTATCTGATAAGCTTCAACTCGGACCAATGGAAACGCTGGAAGAATAAAATACCTGCAACCTACGCCAATCAAATTTGAAAACAACGCAAAGACCACGTGTTCAAAATTGCATCACGTCCACGTGCGTTTCTGACGCGTCATACAGGCGTGCACAAACTAGCGAATTTCCTAAACAACGAAAATCTACGTGATCGCGAAAAACCAGAAGACAAGAAACTGGCGCGAGTATAAATTAACCCTACCGACATAAAAGAACCCATTAAAATACCTACACAAAATTACCAAACACGATGAATATTCATGGAGAAGAACCATGGCAAACACATATAATTACAAATGAGAAGAAAAATGATGAAAACTCAAATGGAAGAACACAATCTGGCCTGTTGAAGGACAGAATTACAGTACAGCATCATAGCAACAATAGTTAAATTTTAAAGAGCGTTTCTGCAGGGATTTTTCAAGGTTTCTAATACAGGATCGTCATCATCACTCCTAATTGCGCTCCCTATGGAACATGGACCCACTGCTGCAGCTAGTTCCCTTTCTGAAAACATGCACCTAATCATTAATGTGTTCTTGTCGTGATAGTTTCTGTAGCAATGTGTTTTATGTGATGAGGCTATTAACCCCATGCACAACCTTATATTGCGACGTGCTTGAGGAAGCAGTTAGCCTATTATTTCTTTGAATATATTATACGTTATGGCTGACAGTTTTAATTTTCCGGGTACTTCTTGTCTTCTTAAGAGGAAGAGCTACATTTAAATGCTATTTTCATTATTAATCACAGGATTTCAATAAAAATGCACAGACTTAACCTACATCAATCATAGATACGCATAAAGAAGAGTGCGATGGTATTGCTTCATTGGTTGTGATGGAAACGGAGGCCACATTGGATTATATTGCTCTATTTCAACTTGGTAAAGCCTTTTTATTTATTAATCTATCAATACCAAATTTAAACAGGATATTTATCATTATATTTTAAAACTTTTGTCAGATTGAATTTTTATGTTAACATGATTAGATATGTAATTTGTATCTTAAAAAAGCAACCATTTAATTAAAAAATTTACGCCATTATTTGTAATAAATCAAAATTTTGATAAAATATCACAAATTGGATCAGAGAAAAAGTTGTATTTTCCTATGGAAAGTATTAGTACAAAATCTCATATTGATTGACTAAACCATATGCAAGTTATAAGAACATTAGTCAAGTAAAACACGGTTAGTGAGAAAATCTAGATTTTCTTCATAGGAAAAGCATAATTCCTGAAGATAATAATATTTACAAAATCAAAATACACCTGCTAAAAATAGTATTCTGACAAATGATTTTCACAGATTTAGATTCAGGGGATATAAATTATCCTAATATAGATTAATCTCAATGTTCATATTTGTGCTGTTTTGTCTTAAAATGCGACGAACGACCACCCCTTAACGTTGATAGTTTCTCTTCGAATTATTTATCTGTTATACATTACAGCTGTATTCATGTGTTGGGCATACTGACGCAGAATTATGGTAGATGTTACTATTACGTACTGAACAAAGTGGAAGTAGTTTTTGCTGCCCTACACGACGCCACAAGGTGTGATGGCCACTGACTGATTTGACAGTCGACGGCTAAGGATCCAAGAACTATTACGTACAAATATATGCACTTATCTTCTCGAAAGGTCGTACTTAATATAGCATGGATGTTAATAAAGATCTGACAAACTATAAAAGTCTTTCCTTAAAGACACAGTACCAGAAAGACGAATAATAATTAGTATCAAGAAAAAGCAAGGAAAACATTGACAAGAATAAAAAACTTACGCGCAGCTGAAGTTTGCGTACTTGAGCCAAGTGTGTAACAATTCCTGCAGTCAGCCCGTGTTACTGCAGGATTTCTGTCATGTTGCCTATCCATCTCCGTGCCGGATTACAGCCAACTGATGCCCTAAGAACAGCCCAACAAAGTGCGCAAAAGACAGTGTGCATGAACAGTTTGATTATGGAAAGAAGCCAACAATACAATTGATAAAAGTATATGAACTGGAGACAGGAAGTAACGGAGATGCAGATTAAATCAACAGACAATGAAGATACTCTTCTGTCCAGTTTCATTCGGGAAACGGATTTAACTCATCATTTTCTTAAAAATAACCTTATCATGTAAGTTTTTGATTGTTTCTTCAAGACAACATTTTAATTTAAAGTATTGCAGACTTATTATTATGGATCAAAATGATAAGATGGCTGCAATGAAAAACCTGTCAATTTTGACGGGATTTTGCTAGTGTGTGTGTGTGTGTATATATATATATATATATATATATATATATATATATATATATATATATATATATATATATATATATATATATATATATATATATATATATATATATATATATATATATACCAGGGGCGTTCAGAAAGTAATGCACCACATCGTATTTCTCAGCTAATAATGACGATAGAAGCATGAAATTTTGCACACTTCAAATATGGCGTGTGTCAATTGTGTGCACCAAATTGCACTACAACCGGCCAAATAATACGGCTGCCCTAAACCGTTTAATTGGAGCGTGTAAGCAGCTTGCGTTATAAACAGCGAATTGTGATAGAATTTCTCGTTGCAGAGAAGGAAACTGTTGTGAATATTCACAAGCGTCTATGTGATGTGTATGGAAGTTTTGCAGTCGACAGGAGTACAGTCAGTCGCTGGGTTCAGAGAATCAAAGAATCAGGAAGTGGAGATACGGAGCTGCTTGATCGGCCGCGCTGTGGACGTCCTGCCACAGCCACCAACGCAGAAATGTTGAAATGCGCTGAGGGCATTATTCTTACTGATAGGCGAATCACTACTCAACAATTGGCCTTACAGCTGTCAGTCAGCATTGGTAGTGCAAATGCAGTTATAAAAACTCTCGGATTTTCTAAGGTTTTCGCAAGATGGGTTCCTCGAAGCCTCACAAATGACCACCGATTGCAAAGGAAAGCAATTTCTTCCGAATTGTTGGAGCGTTTCAATGCTGATGAAGAGAACTTTTTGGCTAAGATCGTTACATGTAACGAAACCTGGGCACATCATTTTGAACCTGAGACAAAAAGACAGTCAATGGAGTGGCATCATCCGCAATCACCAAGAAGAAAGAAATTCAAGACAATTCCTTCAGCTGGAAAGGTCATGATCACTGTCTTTTGGGACATTGAAGGTGTGATTCTTGTGGACGTTATGCCAAGAGGAGAGACAATCAATTCGCAAGCTTAAATTAAGACATTGAAAAAACTCAATCAACGTTTTCGCAGAGTTCGGCCGCACAAGAATCCAACAGACCCGCTTCTCCTTCACGACAATGCGCGCCCTCACACAAGTCTGGCAACACGGGAAGCAATCACCAAAATGGGTTGGACTGTACTACCCCATCCACCCTATAGTCCCGATTTGGCACCCTCTGATTTTCATCTATTTGGTCCACTTAAAGATGCACTCTGTGGGACAAGGTTTGAAGATGATGAAGGAGTGATTCATGCAGCGAAAAAATGGCTACATGATCAAGACAAAATCTGGTTACGGGCTAGGAATACATGCATTTGTTTCGCGCTGACATAAAGCCGTACAAGTTGATGGGGATTATGTTGAATAATACCGATGTTTACATGATATATCCATGTATATTGTGTATAAATTTCATGCTTTTTGAATAAACAGCTCCTGAGAAAAACGATGTGGTGCATTACTTTCTGAACGCCCCTCGTATATATATATATATATATATATATATATATATATATATATATATATATATATATATATTTTTTAACAGTAAAAGCAGTAAGCAATATAAGCACAATATTTACTTATAACTTATTATATATTGTTAAAGGGCAACAGAAAAAATGCAAATTTTCAACGTTGTTTTAAGCATTTCTTAATAAAATTGTTATAAGTGGAAAAAAGTACTTCGTTCTGTTTTGCCAGTTTTATCTTTTGTGCATCACTTAATTGAACATGTTTCATCTTGAGGTCTGAAAATACAGAATCAAAAATGTTTAAAGCCACAGAAATATGGATCATGAATATTTATAATGATTAGAAAAACACTGAAATTTTGGCCAAAAAAAACTTTGGTAAGACAGTCAGATATACTGAACTCTACGTCTGTCTGACGCCTTCAAACTTTTAAACTTTAGTCACTCACCATATCAAAGAAAACTTTTTTTTTTTTTTTTTTTAAACAATTCAGAATAAAGTGGAACACGGCGTATAAGGACAATTGCAAAAAAAATCGACTAAAGTCGAGTGTGGCAGTGAAAGAGTTGAGAGTTAAGGGCATGATAGCTAGAGGAAAAAAAACTGTGGAGCCTCTTTTCCCTTGGTGCCTTAATCATCATCATTCCTTTTCGTTCCCCGTGGAACATAGGGCTGAAACAGTTGCTCTCCATCGATTTTTAGTCTGGGCTGTCTTTCTCAGCTGTACCCAAGTCATTCCGATTTCCTTTGCCTCCTCTTCCACTGTTCTTCTCCAAGTTCTCTTTGGCCTCCCCACTCTTCTTTTACCCTGTGGGTTTCAGTCAAGGGTAACCCTGGCTATGCTTGATTATTCTCTTCTGAGTGTATGTCCTATCCATTCCCACTTTCTTACCACAATTTCCATTTGTATTGGCTGTTGCCCGCATCTTTTCCTTAGCTCTGTATTTATTTTTACATCTGGCCATCGTTTACGGAGACATCTATTTACAAATATCTGTAGTTTGGAGGTGATACTCTTTGAGACATGCCATGTCTCTGAGCCATTCAACAAGACTGACTTTACATTTGAGTTAAAGATTCTGATTTTGTTCTCTCTGGATATAGCTGAGGAGTTCCATATTGGTCGAAGGGCATTAAAAGCGTATCTGGATTTGTTTATCTTAGAACAGACGTCACCATCGGTTCCCCCTCCTTTATCAGAGTTCCTCCCCAGGTATGTTCAGCTTTCTACTTCTTCAGTAAATTGACCATTGATCTTCATCGAGTCCATCTGCCTATTATTTATCCTCATTTCCTTTGTTTTATTTACATTTATGTGTAGTCCTATCTTCGCTGCTTCTGTTACTAATCCATTTCTTTTCTCATGCATATCTTGCTGTCTATGTGATTGAAGGCACCAATCATCTGCAAAGTCCAGATCCTCCAGCTTTTTGTTAAATGTCCACTGTATCACTGTTTTCTCTCCTTCTGTTGTTTGTCTCAAAACCCAGTCTATGACCATGAGAAAAATTGTTGGTGATAGCTGACATTCCTGTCTGACCCCGCTATGTACTGTAAAGGGCTCTGATAGTCTTCCTTTGTGCACTACTTTGCATGAGGCCTCCTGGTAGAAATCTTGGATGATTTTAATGAATTTCTCTGGGATTCCATAATGTCTCAGGCTTTTCCATACCACAGTACGGTCTATACTATCGAACGCTTTTTAGAAGTCCACAAAACTTATATATTAGGGGGTCTGCCTTTCGTTTGATTACTCTATGATGATTCTGAGTGTTGCTATCTGGTCTGTACATGATCTTCCTGCTCGAAATCCTGCCTGTCTTCTCTGAGTTTGTCACTGTTGCGTGATAAATTCTCGCAACATCGTTTTATTTCAATATCTATTTTATAACGCAAGGGCAACAACTGCTTGAAATTTATAGTCACTTTTCTCGGTAAGCATTTGTCTTCTCGCGTTGGTATCGAATGCAGTTAAGTTTGAGCTGTGGTCATTTTGCGCTGGACTGCGCATGACTTGTCTTGCTTCTTGGTCGATCGGTTTCCGCCCACCACTAGTGGAGTGAGCGATTTGGAATGGCGAAAGAGATGCCTCGTTGAAGAGGGGATCTCCGCTATTTTTTTGTTCTGTCAGGAATGTGAGAGTCCTCTTATGGATATTTCGTTTATTCGAGATAATACCTCTAGTGTATTTGCACATGCCGGGAGGCATAATATTTCTGTGTATTTCCGGAAGGCAAGGTAAATTAACATTTTCATTAACTCTATCGATTTTTGGTCGTGAACGATTTCTGGTTCATAGCCTGTCTTCGAAAGTCGTCGTCACGAGATGTTTTCCTAGCTCACATGTCGCTGTATTGTGCTGCATCGGTTGATGCAGGTTCCAAGGACCATTACTTGCTACTTTGTTAAATGAACTAGGTTTGAAAAACCTTTAGTATCTAGAGGATATTTTTGAGGACATTATTTATACTTCGGCAGACGTGTCTGTCTTGCTGAAGTCAAACTTAGGAGAGTGAACTGATCTCATACATCTGGTTATCTCCTGGCTGTTATAGAAAGGGATGGAGTTTTTCACCTGACTACATTTACAGCACTTTGAAATATAACATGCATCTGACTCATCATTGTAATGCTGTCTACCGTCTATTGCTGTATTGAATGTTGCTGTGAAAATGACTGTTTGATGTGCCTACATATTCGCGTAACCATTTTGTCACTGTGGCGTCCACAATAAATAATGAAGAAAAACGTCAACGGCTGTTACAAGAATCATTGACTTTATACGTCGTGAGTTTACTGACGTCCTATGTGGATTGCCCTGTTATTTTTGTATGAACATTGTTTTGACTGAACACATCTGCACACCACACAAAACCAGACATGCGGATACCATCCATCATCATATGGCATCACGCATCATTTGGTGGCCATAAGCTGGTTTGATTCTGGTACCAGCAAACACGGGGTCCCTTACCCACTTCATTTTCAACAAGAATTCATCAGCATCCTTCAAAAAATTAACATTCTTCAATACAGTCAACATCTTCAAAATTTTCAAAGTACTCGGCGTTGCCCGGTAAAAGTCAAAATTTCAACTTTTTGACGGAAACAAGAATTTGACAGTACCCAGCGTTGTTACATGTTGCCTGATAACTCGGACTGCTGTTATCTTTTACGCAAGTCAAGCAAGTTGCTGCTGTCAAGGTTCCAGTGCTGTCGTTTTTGTGAAGGTCAAGTGCCGGTTGAAACGGGTTGTTTTCTGAAGAAGGCCAAGTACCGATTTCCATCAACTTACTTTTGGATTAGAAGGTCAAGTGCCGAAACAACTCAACACACAGTATTTCAGAAGCTCTTGTACCATCGTGTTAGCAGTGGAAGCAGTTCAGATGTGCCATCATCGTTGGAGCTTCGCTCTTTAGGACGTTGATTGACATCCGTTTTTTCTGCTGTTCTACGATTGGAAGCCTATAAGTTAAGTGGCCTGTTGTATGTAAACTGTGCCCTTATACTTCTGCTGAGTCTTCTGTGTATCATCTCATTCTATATGTTATATGTTTATATGTTATTCGTATATTTATATGTTTATATTTCAGCGGGTTCTCGGTTGGGTGGTGTCTCCGTTAGATTATGCCACGTCATAGAGGTCGTCTATTGTGAGCGTTTTCTGTAAGGTTTGCAAATTTCCAATACTGGAATTTGCTAAGCGACTTCTGTTGCTATTTATGTTAGCTGTGATGACATGTTTTAATATTGTTCTCGTTATTATTTCGCATTCTTTAGTTTTGTTTTGATTTGTTTGTATTTGTTAGCCTACTCTTGTCTATAATTTAGTTTCATACAACATTTTTGTTTATACACTGTGGTGTCATGTATTTTGTTTAATTCTATCGCAGATATCGTCACATTTTTTGTGATATTTCATTAATTTCTGCTTTATTTTTAGTTGATTTCTGCGAACGTTTTGTATTGTTGCTGATCTTTGTTAATGTTTACATTGTTATTGTTTACATTGTTTGTATTGTTTACATTTTCAATGTTTACATTCTGCATGTGTTTACATAGTCATTGTTTACAGTTATAGTAATTAGTTAATGGGCTATGCTAATGCACTGTTACCACTACACTGATGATAAATGAATGATGAATAGTGTCGTGCACTATTGAATGAGAAGTGCACTTATGATCAAGAATTGAGTGCTGATATTTCATATACAAGTTCTTTGATTGGAGACTTGTTTCCCACAGAGACTGGGATAATATAATGTGATGTGAATATACAAGTGCTTAACTAAGACTTGTTACACTTAGGTTTGAAATAAATTAGTTAATTATTTCAGGTTTTGGACTCATATGTTAGACAACATGTCTACATTTGAGCACTTTATTGAGCAGGGTAAATTGCTTGGCAAGACTGGTGATAAGTTAGAAGAATTTGCAACTGCTCGATATGATAAAGCAATGGAAGCTGAACAAAAGAAACTGCATATGGAAGCTGAACAAAAGAAACTGCAGATGCAGGTGGATGAAAAAAGATTCCAAATGGAAATGGAAAAACAAAAAAGGGAATCAGAAGCTGAGGAAAGAAAACTCCAGCTACAGCTAGAAGCTGAAAGACTTCAAAAAGAGGCTGAGAATAAAAGACTTGAAAAAGAAGCTGAAAATAAAAGACTTGAAAAAGAGGCTGAAAATAAAAGACTTGAAAAAGAAGCTGAAAATGAAAGACTTCAAAAAGAGGCTCAGGCTGAGGAAAGAAGATTACAGAGAGAGTCTGATGAGAGGAAAGAGAAAGCAAAAATGGAACATGAAGAAAAGGTCTTAGCTTTAGAGTTGGAAAAATTGAAATTGACGAGCATGAGTAATGGTAATGATTCAAACAAGGGTTCATCTTCTGGTAAGGCTAATAATGATACTTTTAAGATTAAGTTACCAACATTTAGTCCTTCCAGTGATGACATAATGTTCTATCTGGACAGATTTGAACAAGCATGTACAGCTCATAACATAGACAAAGCAAAATATGTTTATCAGTTATCAGGGATACTGACAGGTAAAGCTCTAAGTATATTAAATATGGTGGATGAACCTGACAAGAACAATTATGAGGTTGTCAGGGCCGCTTTGTTAAAGAAATATCAGCTTAACGAAGACGGCTATCGTCTACAATTTAAAAAAACATGTTACCTGAAAATGGAGTTGAATTCTCCGAGTTTATTGCAAGAATACGCATTACTTTCTCACGATGGGTTGAACTATCTAAGACGGAAAAAACTTATGAAGGACTTATGGACTTAATACTTAGAGACAAAGTCATGTCGTCTGTCAATGAGTCTTTCCTTGCTTTCCTTCATGAACGTAAACCTAAAACAATAAGGGAAATGGAAGATTTCTGTTGCCAATACGTAACTGCACACCCCCACATAACCATGGGTAACTCTAAGGTGAAAGAAGGTTTACCAGTTGCTTCGGCAGCTCCGTATGGTCAAAACTTTGCTCGTAGATTCCAACAAAATCTTGATAGAAAGAGCAGCGGTAATTTCTGTCAAAATCATGGAAACCAATTTCATGGTGATTCATCTTCGAAGAATTGGAGACAACCTGATAGTGGTCGTTACTATCACCCTAATAATTATAGGCATTTCAAAAGAGGATATGGTAATAGAGGTTATTCCTGCCGAAGACCTCAGAACCAAACAAATAGATGTTCGCATCAATGTGAACATGATAGTAATCGTGGAAACTGGAATTCGAACCAGGATAACAAATACAATAGAGACAATAATAACTGCAGAGATAATAATAACTCTGATAACTTCAGAGGTAATAATAGTCGGGGTAGATCTCAACACAAAAAAAAGATATATCAGCAGGCTAATGCTGTACAACAGGAAACTGAGGGAGCCTGTAATCATGTTGTTGATAGTAAAAACTTTGACGCTGTCACTGGTTCTGCTTTTGACTTTGAGAGAGCAAACAAATGCCCCCAATGCAGTACTTTATTCGAACCGGGTACCATAACTACTTTGAGTTGTGGTCACCCACTTCCCGCTCTTCCTGCTGCTGTTGCGCATGACGGGAGGGGTTCTTTAATCCTACATAAGGGTCTTGTTAATGATACTCCGGTCTCACTACTTTTCGATTCCGGATGCACCACTATTGGTGTTAGACAATCGCTTGTAGATCCATCTTGTGCTACAGGAAGGGTTATTAAATGTGTCACATTTGGCGGCACTCTAGAAAAATATCCTACTGCTGTAATTCGCATTGCCACTCCTTTCTTTACTGGAGATGTGCATGCTTGTCTCTTACCTAATCCTATTGCGGACCTTATTATTGGTCGTATTCACGGAGTTAGGGAGTGTACCCCACAGCAGATTGCTGCTTGGGAAGATAATAACATGCAAGCTACAAATGCAGTAGTTACAAGAGCACAAGCTCTACAAACACCCGAAACTTCACTGAATAGTGATAATGAAGTTGATAGCCAAGATAGTCACTTAGTAATTACTCGTGACTCTTTCATAAAATTGCAAGAAGAAGATCCTTCTTTAAAAAAATTCTTCGTTCTTGCGAAGAAAGGTGATCCGAATCAGGATACAAATAGAAAATCTTGGATTGCAATGAGAAACGGCGTACTTGTACGTATGGTACAAGATTCGACTACGTCGGCACATTCGCAAATTCTTGTTCCCAAGAGCATGAGAGTCCAAATATTACAACATGCTCATGACTCGCAATGTGCTGGACATATGGGTTTTGCCCGTACGAAGTCGAGAGTCCTTGCGGCTTTCTTTTGGCCTTTTGTCAATAAGGACATTCGTATTTACTGCCGATCATGCAAGGTATGTCAGGAGGTCAAATCTAGAGGACCACGACATGCTGCGCCTATCCAGGCTGCTGACATTCCTATTCGGCCGTTTCAGAAAATGGCCATAGATATTATTGGCCCTTTTAAGGTCAAGTCGGCCAGAGGACATCAGTTTATCCTTACATGTGTCGATATGTGCACACGTTGGCCAGAGGCTATTCCTCTTAAGAGCATATCTACTACAGATATCGCAGATGCTCTTTGGTTGATATTTCTCGCTTGGGGTTCCCCAGAGAAATATTGTCAGACCATGGCACTCAACTCATATCTGACACTATGTCACAGGTAATGTCTACCTTACATATTGAACGATCTCTCAGTAGTATCTACCATCCTATGTCTAATGGGTTAGTTGAGCGTCTGAATAGAACGCTCAAGACTTTGCTTGGTAAGATAACTGAAGATCATCCTCAAGATTGGGACAGGGTTTTACCCGCGGCTCTCTTTGCCTATAGAGAAGTCCCTAATGAAAACACAGGATTTTCTCCCTTCGAACTTGTCTTTGGGGCGCGTCCACGCGGCCCTATGTCTTTATTACACGATCTCATCACTGCCGATGATATTAGCGATGAAACTCAATCCTCATATGAGTATGTCATTGCTCTTAGACAAAAGATCATTGAGGCATGTAAGCTAGCAACTGCTTCATCAGAAATTGCTAAAGAGAAGGCAAGACAGTTTGCTAACAAGAATAGATGTCTACGACAACTTTGTCCAGGTGACAAAGCATTCGTCCTACTCCCCAGTAGGGAAAATAGACTTCTTATTGCATGGAAAGGTCCGTATGCAATAGTCTCTCGGATTTCCGATGTTGACTATGTGGTCGATATTGATGGGAAGCATAAAACTTTCCACATAAACATGCTTTCGGAATTTCACGAACGTCCGGACTATTTGCTGCCTATTTTCCAGGCAACGGATGATGCTCCTGCACCTCACGGTCATTATTCATCCCTGTCTGTCATTCAGGATGAGGAAGCTACCTTCTCTGATGTCAACCTTCCCCTTCCAGTGGTTCCATTACATTCCACGGAATCTTGGAAAAACGTTTCTGTTTCTCCTAATTTTTCTGGTGACGAACATCGACAAGTCTCGTCGATGTTACAAACATTTCAGGATGTTCTCACTGACATTCCTGGACACACAGATGTCATAGAACATGACATAATTCTTACCGACAATAATCCAATTAGGGTTAGGCCGTATCCTATTCCTATACACTTTCAGTCGCAAGTGGAAAAGGAATTGGATGAAATGATTCAATTAAATATAATTGAACCATCGACTTCACCATATTCTTCTTCCATGGTTATTGTCCGGAAGAAGGATAAGAACATACGAATTTGTGTTGATTATCGCAAATTGAATCAGGTCACAAAGTTCGACGCTGAACCGATGCCTTTGTTAGAAGATCTACTGATTAGACTTTCTAATTCTAGATTCTTCACTAAACTTGACTTGTCTAAAGGTTATTGGCAAGTGCCTTTAGCAGAGCATGCCAAACCTCTTACTGCTTTTTCTACACCTAGGGGTCTATTTCAATGGAATGTTATGCCTTTTGGTCTCATGAACGCCCCTGCCACTTTCGTTCGCATGATGCGTCGAATTCTGTCACATCGTTCGGATGTCATCGCATACTTAGATGACATCTGTCTCTTCAGTGATACCTGGGAAGATCACTATTTAGGGTTATATGACTTACTGTCCACTCTACGTGAGAATAATTTGACAGCAAAACCTTCTAAAGCTTTTGTTGGTTTTGGTGAAATCTCTTTCCTGGGTCATCGTGTTGGTCATGGTCTCTTGAAGACAGAAGACCACAATACTTCCAAAATACTGAACATCTCTGTTCCTAAAACGAAGAAATAAGTTAGGAGTCTCTTAGGTTTAATTCAATTTTATGGGAGATTTATTCCAAATTTATCTTCGATCATGGCACCTCTATCAACATTGTTGAAGAAAGGTTCGCCTAATCTGGTCCGTTGGTCTGAAGAATGCCAATCTTCACTAGACCAAATCAAGAATATATTTTCTTCTCCTCCCATCTTAAGATTACCTACTCTTGATAGGACTTTTGTTCTTCGGAGTGATGCTTCATCCACTGGGATTGGAGCAGCACTGATGCAAGAATATGCAAATACTCTGCATCCTGTTATGTACATTGCTAGAAAACTAAATGCGGCAGAGAGGAACTACTCGGTTTTAGACCGTGAGTTGTTAGCGATGGTTTGGTCAATTCTAAAACTACAAAGATTCCTCCTGGGCGCACATTTCATTCTAGAGACTGATCAGAAAGCTCTTACAGCTATTCAGACTAAGAATTTGAAGAGTTCGAGATCCACTCGATATGCTATAGCTTTTCAACCTTTTCACTTCACGGTACGAGCTATCCGTGGTGCGGATAATGTGATGGCTGACATTTTGTCTAGATGCCCACATGACTCCAACTAATACTTCTGTCCTATATTTCCATATATTACAGAGTCATAACACACCTATATTTCTACAATAGATTAGCACATCTGTACTTACTTTATATGTACACACTATCGTGCTTTGTTGTCATCTTCTTCTGTTCGTTTTTTTAAGATGATAGAGGAGGACTGAGTAGTTAATATAAGGGCCGTTAGTTTACTAAACAGCCACAATTATTAATAATGTATTGTACCTTATGAAGCATATTAGTTATTAATTAGCATTATATTGCTTGTACTTTCTCAGAATGTCATTGTTGAGCTGAGGACTTACCTTACTAGTATCAAGCATGACGAGTTCTAGATTGTGTACTTACCCTCGGAATACCAGAGCATATGTCCTGGATCGTCATGTAGTTTAACTTTACTATGTACTTATGTCATTACATGTCAAAGAATGTACTATTTAAATTTTTCCTATCAGATTTGTACATCCATTTTTAAAGACAATATTAGAGTATGCTGTTTAATGATGATTATAGTAACTTGCATACGTATATTGTGTTTACATGCTAACGTGATGTGTGTTGGTGACACCTCCCCGATGTGAATATTTTTTGAGACATATTTATTTTTCTGTTGAGGTATATCCTCACCAGACACTCTATAATTAGCCTATTGTTTGGCAATTTAGTTAATTATCAGCGCATAATTCGTGCGTTTTGAGCCGCTTATCGCATGCTCTTTGATATTGAAAAAAAAAATATGTTCCACATTTTTTTTTTATCGGGAGGAGGTGGTGATATGTTGCGTGATAAATTCTCGCAACATCGTTTTATTTCAATATCTATTTTATAACGCAAGGGCAACAACTGCTTGAAATTTATAGTCACTTTTCTCGGTAAGCATTTGTCTTCTCGCGTTGGTATCGAATGCAGTTAAGTTTGAGCTGTGGTCATTTTGCGCTGGACTGCGCATGACTTGTCTTGCTTCTTGGTCGATCGGTTTCCGCCCACCACTAGTGGAGTGAGCGATTTGGAATGGCGAAAGAGATGCCTCGTTGAAGAGGGGATCTCCGCTATTTTTTTTTTCTGTCAGGAATGTGAGAGTCCTCTTATGGATATTTCGTTTATTCGAGATAATACCTCTAGTGTATTTGCACATGCCGGGAGGCATAATATTTCTGTGTATTTCCGGAAGGCAAGGTAAATTAACATTTTCATTAACTCTATCGATTTTTGGTCGTGAACGATTTCTGGTTCATAGCCTGTCTTCGAAAGTCGTCGTCACGAGATGTTTTCCTAGCTCACATGTCGCTGTATTGTGCTGCATCGGTTGATGCAGGTTCCAAGGACCATTACTTGCTACTTTGTTAAATGAACTAGGTTTGAAAAACCTTTAGTATCTAGAGGATATTTTTGAGGACATTATTTATACTTCGGCAGACGTGTCTGTCTTGCTGAAGTCAAACTTAGGAGAGTGAACTGATCTCATACATCTGGTTATCTCCTGGCTGTTATAGAAAGGGATGGAGTTTTTCACCTGACTACATTTACAGCACTTTGAAATATAACATGCATCTGACTCATCATTGTAATGCTGTCTACCGTCTATTGCTGTATTGAATGTTGCTGTGAAAATGACTGTTTGATGTGCCTACATATTCGCGTAACCATTTTGTCACTGTGGCGTCCACAATAAATAATGAAGAAAAACGTCAACGGCTGTTACAAGAATCATTGACTTTATACGTCGTGAGTTTACTGACGTCCTATGTGGATTGCCCTGTTATTTTTGTATGAACATTGTTTTGACTGAACACATCTGCACACCACACAAAACCAGACATGCGGATACCATCCATCATCATATGGCATCACGCATCAGTCACCCACCGCCTTCTTAATACGGTCCAACAAAACTCTGGTCAAAATTGTTCCAGCCACTGCTGGTAGTGTTATACATCTCCAGTTGAAACATGCAGTCAAGTTTCCTTTCTTTGACAGCTTGATAATGCGGCCTTCCTTCCAGCTCTTTGGGACGGCCTCTTTTTCCCAGATTTTCTTGAAGAGCTGGTGTAGCAACTGTGTGGTGTATGGTATATCTGCCGTCAGGGTTTCTGGTGGTATTCCATATGGTCCTGCAGCCTTCCCATTTTTTAGCTGTTTTATTGCCCGAGAAATCTCTTGTTTAGTGAGTGGGTTCAAGTTGCACTGAAGTGGCTCTTCTGCTAGTTCTATAATGGGTTGCTGTATTGGTTGGTTTCGGTTTAGGATTTCCTTAAAATATTCAGCCCATCTGGCCCTTTGTTTCTCTTCATTACTAATGTTTTGTCCTTCTCTGCTGTTCACTGTTGTATTGTGGTTTAGCTGTTTCTTAGATAAAGTTCTAGTGATATTATATAATGTTTTCAAGTCTCCTTTTTCTTTGTCGCAATCTCGGCTTCCTCTGTTAGTTTTTCAATAAATTGTATCTTGCCTGGCACTCTTTTTCACTTTCCAGTTTAGCTCCCAATATATTGTGAGCAGTTGTGTTTTCTGTTCTGCATCTTTACAGTTGTTTACTTGCTGTTTGATGTCTCTCCTTTCTCTTATGAGGTTCCATGTGTTTTCTGTGAGGCATTCCTTCTGTTGTTTATTTCTTTTGCCAAGAACTTCTTCACATGTATTCCTGTATGCTTCCTGAATTGTGCACCAATGGTTATCTATACTTTCCTCTTCCAGGTTTCCAAGTGATTCAAATCGATTTCTCAACTTTAGGTTGAACTGAACTCGTGTGTCTTTGTTCATAAGGTTCTGGGTATTATATTTCGGGCTTGCTCTTTCTGCTCTGTCTTTGTACGCCCTCAATTTTATCTTCAGTGATGCTAGGAGAAGGTGGTGGTCTGACGCTACGTCAGATCCTCTCTTTACTCTAATATCTTGTAGGCAGCGTCTCCATTTTCTTTCTATGGTGAAGTGATCTATCTAATTGTGCGTGTACCCATCTGGGGCGTTCCATGAGGTCTTGTGTATATCTTTGTGTGGGAAGATAGTCGCTCCGATGACTAGGTCATTCAAATCACAAAAGTTTACAAAGAGTTCTCCATTTTCATTCCTGTTTCCTATGCCATTCTTTCCCATGATTAGTTCGCAGTTTTTGTTGTCTACTCCTACTTTTGCATTTAAATCTCACATTACTATCTTAATGTCTGTCATGTGTGTTTTGTCCAATGTTCCTTGGAGTTCATCATAGAAATCTTGCTTCGTATCTTCATCTGCATTGTTTGTAGGAGCACAACATTGAATAATGATGATTTTTCTTCCTTTCCCCTGGAATCTTGCCGTTGATATCCTGGATGATATTGATTCCCATTCTATTAGTGTTTTTCTGGCTTCCTAGGACATCATAATAGCAACCCCTTCTGTGTGTGTGTGTGTGTGGTTTTCATCCTCGTGTCCTGAATATATGACATTTCCCCCCTGTATTGGTTATGAATTCACCAGTTCCATTTATTCTCGTTTCTGCTATTGTGACGTATAATGGAAAAAGAGCCTACAATAATCTGACAGTCTTTGTGACCTCGTAGCGCTCTATGATTTGCTAGCTAGAACCATGCATTTACTGCCTACCTTTACTCACACAGTCTTTGTGACCTCGTAGCGCTCTATTATTTGCTAGTTAAAACCATGCATTTACTGCCTGTCTTTACTCACACAAGCTTACGTTTCGTCCCCGCCTCTTTTCTTTGAACACAAGCAAACGATGTGTTTACAAACTTTCGTGACCTGCCCGTCATAACAGGTAGCAAATCAGGTTTGTTTACCTCGTCTTCTCGCGCGAGCTTATCTGTCAGTCATACCATACCTGACAGACAGCACGTGAAAAACACAGAATCTTTTTGAAGTCTACGAAGGGAAATCCGAAATTCCCCGAGTACGCTTTGATGTCGTATACGCAGAAAATTCTTCCAGAACCCGTTAGACATAAGAATTCTTCTGATGTCGGTTAGCAACGCACGACAGAGCACTAATAGAAATTAGTGCTTACGCGTTTAAAAGTGTTAGCTTTTACCAATTAAAAGTGTTCGCTTTTACCATTATAATTCACTTAGATTTTCTAGCTGTTAAAACTAGTGAAATAAAATAACGCGTAGCTATTTCATACCAGATGTTCAGTTATAATGTTAATTTTCACCACATGCTTTCTCACACAAGAAGAGACTTTTTTAGCTGACTGGTTTATATGCTAGGCGCGACTGATAGTGACAGAAACGAATTCACACTTTATTTCGTTGTGCGTATTTATTACAAGTGACTATTATTTAATATCATACGACTAAACTATCAGACGCCGACCAAATTAATAGCTACTTAACAGCCGGAGATAGTTTGTGATAACTGACATTGTACGCTGATCGTTAACCGCCAGCAGGGGGGAGAGTCGCATAACTCAATCCAACCTACACTCGCTAAGCGACGCACGATAAGGTAGGCTAGAGAAAATACCTGTGCCGTTTAACTTTAATCAGGACTGACGGAGTGGATAAGAGATCGTCTTGTCCCCATCTGTGTGCATATATATAGCTATATAGAATAGTAGCATTTTTCCATAAATGTTTTTCTTACATTCCTAGCAGACCTGATCAAGAGCGACCAGCGGGTTTTTCTTTTGCTTGTTTTTTTAGTCTGTGAAATTTTACTTTGTTAGTTACCTGTGCCTCAAATTGGTTTGAGCGGTACCGATCTTCATTATAAGCGTGTACTCGCCAAAGATACATGAGAACAGTTCTGACACTAAAAGTAATTTAACTGGACTTACCAAACCCGCAATATGTTTTCAATTTTTATCAGCCCACTGGGGTGTACAAAAATAACATTTATTCCCGACTTCTGACAGTCGTATTCAAGCGAAGCATCCAGAAAATTACGCTGTTCAGAGTCAGCGCTCTAACATAGAGTCAGCCGATAGGATTATCATCATTTATCATTGTAACATTTTGGCAACCAGACGTATTCTAATACTGGAATTATTTTCCTCTTTAAACTGTGAACCACAAGAGCACGTTCCTACATCGACTATTCACAGTAACATTTGTTAGTTAGAAATAAACTACCAGATTTGGCGTTCCCCTCAAAAGTTCTTGTTAGAAGATGAACTGGTGCCAATGTGGGAACTGGGCAGTTGTACGCCGAGGAATATCTCCTAGGAGGTAAGAGTGAGAGAGTGGCCACTGTTTGCAAGGGAGAGTGCATATTTTTCTTTGTTACAGAGATTTTACCAACTCTGGATTTGCCTAATTTGTTTACTTTACTGTACTTGTGAAGTCAGACTTTGTTTACTTTACTGTCTACTCTGTAACATAGTGCTAACGTTCGACCTTTGAGTTATTAACTTTGGGTTCTTTTCTCCATAGGGAGAGGGCGCATCTATTTATTTGTTATTTCATATGTATGTAAATCTGATTTCTTTGACCTTTATTTAGATAATTGGTGTTTTCAAGTTTAATGATAATAAACAACAAAGAAACTTAACTTTGTGTGTTGGACAGACCCATACCCAATTAACCGTAGTTTTTTCACGTTTGTGTGTCTTGCTGTCATCTAGCTGTGTTTGTGTGTGGTTAAACTTATATTTATATGTATGAGGAGGGCAAGGTTGTCTTGTACTAAATTACGGTCGTATAGATAGGCTGGAATAGAGAAACTTACTCATTCCAGAGACAAATCTTTTTTTTCCTTAAGCTACCACCCGTGAAATCTATTTCTCACACCTTTTTCACGTACCTATCACCATCCACTCTACTCAGACGGGCCAAAATAACTCACAACCTATCTGTGCGACAGCTAGTCCTAATAGCTTATGACAATGGAGCTGCCCTGATCGGTAGCTTCTGGATGATTGGTGTGTTCAGTTTCATCCTCTTCTTCCGTGGTCCAATTTCTACTCATGAAATCTGCTCCGACGTTCTGTTTTCCCGGAATATATTCCACTTTAAAGGAGAACACGCTTAATAGCAAGGCCCAGCGCATGACCCTCACATTAAATTCCTTATTCGCGCCAAAAAAAGCTAGAGGAGCATGGTCTGTTTGCACCGTGAATGAAACTCCGTAGAGATATTCATTGTGTCTCCTTATGCCACGAACCAGTGCTTGGCACTCTCTTTCAACTGTGGAATAGTTACGTTCTGCAGTGTTCAGTTTACGGCTGCCATACGCAACAGGAAATAACAGATTCGGATCGGTGTCATCTGCTTGGAGTAGTGTTGACCCGATGCCTTGACCTGATGCGTCGACCCGCAATATAAAAGGTTTTCTAAGGTCAGGTAGTTGTAAAATGGGATATTCGGACAACTGCGTCTTGACGTAAGCGTGTTCGCACTTCGAATCCCAAACAATTTTGTCCGGTCGCCCTTTTCTGGTCAGGTCGGTAAGGGGTGCCGTTAATCCGGTGAAATTTTTGATAAATTTCTGATAGTATGCACACACTGATAGGAAAGAACGGGTGTCTTTCTTCGTTCGGGGTCTCTTTGCTGCAACTATTATCTCAATATTCTTGGAAACAGACCACATGCAGCCTTAAGAAATGGTATGTCCCAGGAAGTCTAGCTTTTCAAAACCGATGAGACATTTGCTAGGTCTGGCTGTGAGACCAGTTTCCTGTAGTCTCCTGAAGAGCATAGCAACCGTAGCAATATGTTCATCATATTTTTCATGTCATCCATGAAATTATGGATATGGGGACTTTGCAAGGGTTCTAAAAGCTTCCTCATCATTCTGGTGAAGACTCCTGGTGCGTTGTGCAATCCGAACGGCATTACGTTGAAAGTGTAGTGTCCTTCACTGTTGCTAAAAGCTAACAAAGGCTTAACTTCCTCCTTTACTGGTATTTGGTAGTAACCTTTACTCAAGTCAATCTTTGAGAAACTGCTTGCCTTGCTAAGCTTAGTGAACAGCTCAGACGCGCTCTGTAGAGGTTCGGGCTGGAATTCCGTTACTGTGTTAAGTAAACGGTAATCTATGCACAGCCGAACTTCCTTATTGGACTTCTGTAACAGTACTATACTCGAACTGTAAGGAGAGGTAGACTCAATGATAATTTCTGCTTGACGTAGCTTGTCTATCTCTCCGCGTAGTGCATCAGCTTTAGCGTTCAGAATGGGGTAAAATCTGGTTCGAACAGGGGTCTCATTGGTCATTTTCATATCGAATTCTGAGATTTGTTCGACCAGGTACATCCGTTAAGACTGCAGTGTACTGTTTCAGTAGCGCTCTGGTTTCTGTCTGTTGTGCTTCCGAGAGATTTTCGCCAAATTTGACATCTTTGAAAGATTCCGTTTGTTGCAATGGATACTCCATGCAACAATCGTCATCTTCCTCATCTTCCGTCACTATGGCGATCGCCAGGAGATGTTCGGAGGACGGCACCGGTCTTTCCAAGTATTTCTTTAGCAGATTTACGTGGTAGACCTTCTCATTTCTTTTAATAGAGATCTTGTAATTAGTGTGGGAGATCTTTTTAAGGACTGTAAACGGCCCTTGCCATCCGATGCGAAGTTTGTTGTTTCCGGTTGGAAGTAACAACAAAACTTTCTCCCCTGGTTGGAGTTCTCTCTCTTTCGCTTTTTTATTGTATTGTTGAGCGTGCTTTGCGCGTGCTTTCTTAAGGTTGGTTGTTGCTAGATCCCATCCTAGTTGTAACCTTTCCTTGAGCTCTGATACATATTTGCTTGCTAAGACGACTGTCAGGGACCGAAGTAAGGCTTCTAGTGGCCCCTTAATGGGTCTGCTGAATAAAAAATGTAGCTGGTGGAAATCCTGTAGAAGCCTGGGGAACTTCCCTGTAGGCGAATAAGGCTGCAGGAATGAAAAGGTCCCAATCTTCATGTTTCTCTTGTCCCAGCTTACATAACATCATGGTGAGGCTGCCGTTAAAACGCTCCACGAGCCCATTTCCGGCCGGATGGTAGAGCTTGTGTGGATGTGTTTGGCCCTCAAGATCTTAAAGATCTCCTCCATTAAGAGGCTATGGAATTGAGATCCGTTATCCGTCAAAACTTGTTGAGGGAATTCCAACCGTGTAAAAATTTGCACGAGGGCTTCTGCGACATGCTTGGAATCCGTGCATGATAGCGGTATAGCTTCTGCCCACATAGTGCATGTGTCGACTAAGGTGAGGATAAACCTGTGCCTTCTTTTAGTCCTTTCTAGGGGTCCTACAATGTCGACAGCAACCTGTTCAAATGGAGTTCCCACTACTGGAATTTCACCCATGGGAACAGGAAGTGTCCAATGCTTGGGCGCCACACGTTGGCACTGGGCGCAGTATTTCACGTATCTGATAATATCAGTGTTCATTCCTGGCCACCAATAGTGAGTCGATATTCGCTGAATAGTGGCGTTTTGTCCCATATGTCCGCTAAAGAGAAGAGAGTGCCCCATTTCTAAGATCTGGTTTCTGTACTGCGTCGGTACCAGGAGCTGATTATGCCCTTGATCAGGGTCGCCCGTTCTTCGATACAATACGCCATTCTTCGAAAAGATGTCTCCGTTGTGTCTGGGGTCCTTAGCCATGGGCAGTTTCCTAAAGCAGGGCTCCAGAGTAGGGTCCTTTGTTGCGCCTCTTTTAGTTCCTTCGGTAACATATTAGGCGTAGGCTCCCGTTCCTTCTGGGCTTGCCCTCTTGTGGTTACTGCTGCCACAATCGGCTCTTTCGTTCTCCCAGTAAACACGTATCTACATCCAAGTATAACGGGGTAGATAGGATCCTCCATAATGGCCGCTTTGATAACACCTCTGACAAAATCAGAGTGTATTTCCACCAATGCGACGGGAAGCGTCCTGGGTACATCACTCTTAAAAACTCCACATAGTTTGACGGTTTCTTCTGTCTCTTGACCAGTCTGACCAAATGCCTTGCGACAATACAATCAAAAGATAAACCTGTGTCAAACAAACAAGATGTCGAAGTACTGTTCAAAATAACAGTTCCTGGCGTTGAGGGCCTCTCTCCCTCAGGTTGAGAATCACTGACACTAATTCTCCCTTGCGAGTCTGTTTGCAAGCATCTGATGCGATTAGGCCCGGTGTGCTTGCCATGATCAGACGTCCCTGCTGTATGGGTCTTTCTCTTGCCTTGACCTTTGTGGCCGCGCTGCCATGCAGGCCGTGTGGGCTGATCAAGATTGTTGTTGTTGGTGGGATATCGGGTCTTGTAGAATTTCGATTTTTCCTGGGGGGGGGGGGGGGGCTCTGGGGTACGGTTTCTCGTTGGTTATAATGCTGGGAAGACTGGGAAGAATGGGAAAACTGCTCTAGATTATTTTTCCGAGAAGGCTCATCTGTCGGTTTGCGTTTTGTGCTGGGAAGCTTGGCCAACGCATTTACATATTTTTCGGACTTACTCAGAACGTCATCCAACTTTACTGCGCCCTGCTCAGCAAGAAATCTACGGGTTTCGTTCGACAAAGTGGTTTTTATTTGTTATGTAAGAACAAGTTCCAGAATTCCTTCATACGTGACAGGAAGTTCGGAAAGTTCCAGGCACTTTGTCAAATAGCCCGTCAGGCGTGAAGAGAAAGAGAACTGCTGAAATGTCTCAGTGCTCTCCTTTCGGCTGTTTCTGAACATTTGCAGAAATTTTCGAGCGTTCATTTCGAAACGCTCCAGTAAAGCCTTCTTTAACACGAAGCTATCTTGGTGGCTGCTTCCAAGCTTCACGTAGGCATCATAAGCGGTACCTTTTAGGGCCTGTGAAAGCTTTAGACACCACCGGAAACTCTCTAACCCATACAGATTCGCAATCCTCTCAAATTTCTATAGAAACGAGTCAATTTTCTCATTGGGGCTAGGGAAGGATTCTAAGGCAAAAGACATCGCTGTTAGTTGGGAAAATTGAGTGCTGGAGAGATCAGTTGACTGGGACTGTGGTGGAGACTCTCCATTACTGGAGGAAGGCATAGCACCCCGACTTTGTACCTTTAGGGCTTTAAGTGCCAATTCATGCTGTCTCTCCCTCTCTCTTTCGTTCGCCCTGCGGGCTTCCATCTCTGCCTCAATCTTCTTCTGTTCCAATTGACGATCTTCCGCTTCTTTCTCCCTAGCTGCTGCTCTATCTTGTGCTTCCTTCTCCTTAGCTTCTGCTTCCTTCTTCTCCGCGTCATATCTGTCAAGTTCCTCATTGACGAACTTCTTCTCCTTGCAATCCTGTTTCCCTTGCATCCTCTCTTAGCATCGCCCTAAGTTTAACGCGTTCAGTCATGTCAAAGAACTGAATGCCGCTAAGCCGAGGAAAGAAGAAGAAAAGAAGGAGAAGAAAAGCTCTTCAGCCGCTTACGAGAACAAAACCCCCAAAAAATTAATTACCTGAGATACCTCCTTCAGTTATCAGTTTCTCAATCTATCGTTGCTATTAACTGGCACTTAAGCTCCCAGCGCAGACGACTAAGCCAAATAAATGGTAGATCAGCTAATAACTAGAAAAATCTACTATTACTAACTGTAGAGAAAAAAATATATAAAAAAATTTTGTATATATATTTTTAAAAAAATAAGGAGAAAAAAAATTTCCTTAAAAACAAACTCCACCCAAAACTCGCCCGCCGAAGTCCGTTAAGAGAAGGGACGTTATTAACTAGACTTTACGTCAGAAAGCGGTCCTTAGCTTAGCTCAACTCTGCCAACTTAAAAAAAAACCTTAGTGACTGTTAAACAATCACGCGTCCTAGCGGTCTTTGTAAAAAAAAAATTTACCAAATATCTGACAAAGAATGTTTACCATAACGAATTTTACGTAACTCTCTGCTGCTGTGGAAAGAAAAACAGTCCTATATGTTTGTGTGGTCAACACCCAGTACTAAGAGCGTTGTCTAGGGGGTGTAATTATTTTTATGCCTTAACTTCACAAGACAAACTCACAAACACACTCTATCTAGAGTTAGACTAGGTACCGTAACAGACGTTAGTCAATTTCTAGACTCAGACTTTTAGATCAGATCCTGAATGGAGCTACCCATTAAGTGGTACTAGTTCTAGATCTGGCTCAAAATTCCGGAACCGAGCCAACCCATTTATGTCGTAATTTTTGATGATAGGTCTGAGAAATTTATGGTCCCGTCCGAGCAGAGGTGAAAGTGATAACTCTGTGCGAATAAGGGTAAGAAATAGATTGCTGTTTCACGAGGGTGATAGGGTAAGAGGAAGGACAGTCTCTGAATCGAGTAGTTGCTCTAATCCAGCCTATCTTACGACATTAATTTAACTGCAGACGCACTTACTCTCCTTGCTAAACAATTTTTTTACAAGTTACCCTACACTCATGTACACACACCAATTTGGTGACACAAATGCACAAACGTGAATACAACCTACGTATAACATATAATGGGACAATGGGGTTGACCAACACGGTAAGTAAAGGTTAATTATGTTTATTATCACTAAACAAACAGCACAACATCAATCATGTTACATTTATAAAGCATAGTTACAGACAAGGTGGAAAAAAAATAGTATCTCAATAGGCCCTCCCCTCTTGTAAAGGAAAACAACCCAAAGAAAATTACTGTCAGAGGTAATTAACCCAAATAGAGATCAGTTTTAACGATGGGATATGCAATGATCAGTAAGGGGTATAGGAACAGGTTCTTAATTTTTTTAATCTATCCCGTGATTAAGCACATTAGGGAGGGAAAGAAAAAAACACAGAAAAAGAAATTAAGTATACTGATGTTAGCAAGAAAAAGAAAATTAAGGTTATCTAATTTCGTTCATTCAATGCACGCTTACAGTGGCCACTTTTATCTGCACTTACCAATCGTTGAAGCAGGCATTCCATGGAATTAAAAAAACTCTAGTAAGTACTAAAAACAATCAGTCTTTTGCTTTGTCTATTTCAGCCCCGGACTGACGGGGTTTGCTGTCGGCTATTTTTCCGTAGTCGCTGAAATCGAGGCGTTACTTTTTTTGTTCCAGGATATTCCTCTTTTCACTGCAGTTAATGTTTGGGGTAAGGGTTCTATGGGGTGGCACTGTCCTCAGAATTGAAAAAAATATATATTTATATATAAAGATATATTGGTCCGGTGGGGTCTCGCCGCTGGTAGCTAAGACACTCTATGGCGTGATGAAAAAAGTACTTTAGGAAAATGATACTCCACGGCTGTTCAATGAAGTGATGGCAGAATGTCGTAAATTTTTATAGGAGAATTAAGACTTGGGTTGGTCTCTTCTGAATAGATTAGAATAAGTAATAGTCACAGTGAGAGATAGTAATAGAAATAGATTTCCACGAGTGAGATGGTAGACTGTGATAGAGGCTGTCTCTGAAATCGAGAAATCTTCTCTCTTTCACCCATCTTCTACGACAGATTTAGAGGAGTCAGACAGTCTAAACACACACACACATATATATATATATATATATATATATATATATATATATATATATATATATATATATATATATATATATTTCTATCCACTCACGTGCACGCACATACAAGACGACAGTTAGACGTACAGAAGTGAGGAAAACTATAACAATGATTATACAGATATTTTGGAACGAGCTGACCAACGCGCTGATTAAGTTCAAGAGAAATTTTAATTATCATCTAAAATTTCATCACAACACATAAAAATTACATCAAAGCATATACAAATAGTCATAAAGTCAATAAAAATGCTACAAGAATGATAGACCCACAGTATGATCTTATCCCTCAAGTTATGCCTACAGTCCTGTTAGAAGAAAGTGATAGCCCCAAGGAATCAAGGATACGTTAGCGGTAATCTAATGATTTTCCCCTTTTAAAGGTATGAACAGACTTAGATATTAGTATGATCTATCCTAAGGAAAAGTATCTTGTTGCAACAAAAAACTTGCATAAAGAAATTACAAAGTGGGTGAAATTTGGTATACCATAAAAGAGTCACTCGTTCCTGCTTTCTCTCGGTTCATTCATCAGGGCCCTGTCTCACACAACCTTACCTACAATCGTGCTTCTGTTCGCCGTCTGGCGCACGTTATGACACAATCTGTTTTATCGTTTGATGAAGAGGATACCCAGCTCTGCAGATCTTGGTTTCATCCAATTTGTCCGGGGAGCGTCATCTTCAGGCGATAATTTCGTTCAGATTTTAAGTTAGTGTCACTTTATCAGTTCAGGTAAGAATTAGTTTTCAAGCGAACTCACAGGATCAGAATCACGAGGTTTCCACTACTTAGGAACAATGTCAGGTTTGTAACTTCGATCAAAAGGTAAAATTCTTGGTCACACCACAAGTTGACATAATTTGCGGAACGTTACTGTTTGTAATAGTTGACTTCCCACAAGGACTGAACTGTACTTAAGTTTTCTCAGGAAGAATAAAATCTGGCGCAATAGGCCCGTTATCTCATTTCACCTTTAAAGTCTTGTAAAGATTTGACACCAAGTCTTTTAAGGAGAATGTTTTTGTTCTTCACAGATATTACTCATCAGTACTTAACGCTGGCAAAGTTTGGGTTAGCCCCAGTTTTCACTGCATAAGGAAGAAAAACCACATATAAAATACTATACATACTATGTCTTCTTCTCTTCTTCTTCTTCCGTCCTTAGCCAACGACCGTCAAAGCAGTCAGTGGCCATTACGCCTAGTGGCGTCTTAAGGGCAACAACGAATAGATTTTCTTAGCCGTTGTTCCCATCACGCCTAATGGCGTCTTTAGGGCAACGACAAATCAATCCGTTTGTTGTTGTTTCCGTAATCAAAGTGACTGGCAAACGGGTGATCAGCCCGTTATATACATACTATGTATTTGTTATAATTTACATTTTAACTGCAAGCATACAGCTTGACTTATCATTTAAAACTTCCCGTGAAATAAATTATATTCATAAAATCAATCAGCATGAATTAGGAATACATACGTATCCCGTCAATACTCAAGATGTAGCAATGCAGTTATAAGTTAGTTTTAAAAAATATTCTAGTCTGATTATTTAGCAGTTAAATTTAATTCCTTCTAGCTACCTGGTTTTAAGCTAGAAATTATAATTTATTCTGCTTTCCACTGAAACACGTCAGCTAGAGAATATAACAGACTTATAAATTAAGTACTCTGCACAAAAATCTAACTAGTGAAATAAGCGATTTAACACTTTAAACACTTCACAAAATACTAGATGTAATATATTTACCTCAACACAGAACTACTAAGAACTAAAACCACTTCGACCAACTAATGCCCTCTATCATCAACAGAGATACTTAGAAATCGAACATTCAATTCGACCAACTAATTGCTTCTATAACAGAGATTCTTAGGGCTCGAACGTAGGTTGTTCTAGTCTAACTGCGAAGTTACTGAGTGCGTGAAGTCAGGTTTCCAACTCTAGTTATATCTATGAAACGGAAAAAGATGTGCGCTATTTTCAAAACCACACAATAGCCTCCCCTTTCCTTAACACCTACGTACCTTAGACGCTGAACATAACATCCCAAACGCGTCTTAGACACCTCACTGCTAACGAAACTGGCCCAGCGTGCCATGACAGAGGAAACTACCAGACAAATGTCTCATTCTGCGCCGTGCAGATGTCGGGTTTCACACCTCACCTGAGCACTCAGCCGATGAAACTACGCGGTGACAGGTGAAAATGCTAGCCAAAAGTCTCGTCCTATGTCTGAGTATGAAACATAATCACACATCTCGTCTGACTGACATCTACGTAATAGAATGCGTATCAGTATGAGAAAGAAAAACGGTAAAGGGAGAATGGGAAAGAAAATATTTTTCGCAAACGAACGAATGCGAAAATACAGGAAAAGTATATAAGAGCGATAATAAAGTAAAGGACACGGGTAGGAAAAAAGAAGAGAATATAGAAAATTTATTGATCATAATCTCTATGCGACACAGAATATGACCAGTGAGTTTTCCTTGGAGGGGGGGGGGGTAATCCAGTAGGAAAACGTGTACTGTCATGTGTAAAAAATAGTGATATAAATTATGCCACAACAGATCAGTAATATTTATGGAATGGCTTCTGGCAATTGTTCTACTCCAGTTATACTTTAAAATGGCTTATTGTTAAAGTTCTTGGTTTTACTACTCTCATGGATGGAGAGGTGACCACATAGGGGTCACAACACGAAGATTTAACCACAATAATCGCTGGATGGTGTAAGAACCAAAGTCAGTAAGACCATAAGAAACGCTAGGACTCAAGGTATGACCAGCTTATATGTAGAAAATAGATAAACTTGTGATCATACTATAAATCATATCCTGACACGCGTTAATTTTTAGATAAGACTATTTTAACCACTCCGGTATTTAATTATATATATATTAAAAAAAAACCGCGAGTGTCTAGTTTATCTTAACTGTTTAAAACACGAGATATGAACGCTAGTCGTTTAGAAAATTACACACGTATGAATAGAATTAAATTGCGTTACATCAATTTATCAATCGCCTAACGGCTTATAAATTATTTGAAGCATCTCTCACTGGGGACATAGCGGGTAATTAGATTTACCTTTACCGCTGGAGAATTTTGCTACATGTTTATTTAATATGTTTCAATTAACACAAAAATCCCAGTGAAATATAATGAAACTTAAACAATTAAATCACTTTGATGCTAATAACTATATATTTACCGCAGCACAAGAAACTGAAATAAATCTCCACGTATTTTTATAGGAAATCCAGATAAATAAGACTCCAAAAATGCGTGCTAGACCATTCAAGAAATCCTGATAGCAAACTGACAACTGAGTTTGATGAGCATGACTATATATATGAAATGGCGGATTTTCCCCTCCCCTATGAGGAAATTCACACCGATCGTAGATTCTTCGTTCAATTCTTGAATAAAAGTCAAAAATCACACCAAAGCCTACCGTAGATTCGTTTCCCCAGCGAGCGAGCTTTTAGGTTCGTTTCCCTAGGTGAGCAAATTTGCGTCTCATGGAGCACGATCAAAGGGCTTGCAGTCGGTGAGTGGTTAACGCCTCTTGATACTGCAATTAACGAACCGTTCTCTCTTTAGAAACTACAAAACCCGTGGCCTCACCCTCCCCGTGTTTCAGGGATCAAGCGCTGGCGTGATGGCGTAATCTGACAGCAGGTAAACGTCCTTTTTTTTTAAAGAGAAGACAGTTAATTATGAATAGTTGGATTATTAGTGCTTGAAACAAAGACAGGAGGCGTGGCTAAACTAAGAATCAGACAGTTGGCAATAGAGAGACCTGGCTTCCACGTGTTTAATTGTGCATGCGTGATTAGCCAGCGAGGGAAATCCACGTTCGATCGTTGCTTGAACCCAAATAGTGAGGGGCCCCGATGAGAATACAGTGGATCGATCAGGGTTGCTTCAATTTTAATGTCACAGTGTAGTTAAACTTATATTTATATGTATGAGGGCAAGGTTGTCTTGTACTAAATTACGGTCGTATAGATAGGCCGGAATAGAGAAACTTACTCATTCCAGAGACATATCTTTTTTTTCCTTAAGCTACCACCCGTGAAATCTATTTCTCACACTTTTTTCACGTACCTATCACCATCCACTCTACTCAGACTGGCCAAAATAACGCACAACCTATCTGTACGACAGCTAGTCCTAAGAGTTTTATTCCAAATAGTTTCATCTCTCCAGCTGCCTGTGCTGTCCTTCCGGCCTCCTGCAATGTTCATATGTTCCAGGTGCCTATTCTAATTTTTGCCTTCGTCGTTAGAAGTGGTGTCGGCAGCCTGACTTCAATTGACTGGCTTTCATCGGGTCTCTGCGTCATACGTCCATCTTGCGAAGATTCTTCCTGACTCTGGCTTTTATTTCTTTCCTCAACTGTTTCAGTTTCCGTGACAATTAGGTTTTTCCGGCACGATTGTCAGCCCTGTTCTCCAACCTCCTTTAACCTGGAGGAAGGGGTTGTGCCCACTTTCTCTGTACCTTCCATTTTGCCGTGATCAGCATGGTTGAACCTACCAGGAGCAAAAGCTCCCACTGATGTAGCTCACAATATCATCAAGGCACTCAAGCCGATCCATCACTTCAAGAGCTTTGTTTGCTTAATAGTTAATCCAGCAACTGATCCATCTGTCTCTCGGTCTTTCCCGTGCTCTGAAACCGGATATTCTATTGTTGTAGGCGCGTCGTGGTAATTTATCGGCCTCCATTCTCATGAGATAGCCAAACACTGTCTCTCTAAATACTTGATGAAGGATGTAGTTCCTATAATTTTTCTAAGATGTAAACATTTCTCATTCTGTCCCTCCTGGAAACACTGAAGGCTTTTCTTAAGCATCTCATCTCGCAGGAAGTGACGTTACTCTTCTGCACTTTCGTCATGACCATATTTAACACTGATAGCAAAGTGTTCGTAAGAATATATAATTTATCAGCTGTCGTTTAGTTTCCATACTGATATTCTGATGTTTGACAAGTGGTGACAGTTGGTAAGGCACTGCACTTGCTTCTTGGCATTTTGTTTCTATTTCTCTGTTAAGTCTTCCATTTTCAGTAAAAATGCATTCTAGGTATTTGAACTCTGCAACCTGTTTAAACTTGGTGTTGTTGAGATGTATGTTTAGGGGGCCTGGCGATCTACAGATTTTCCCAGTCTCTGTCTTTGATGTGCTGATCTTCATATCGTATTTTCCACAGGTTAAATTAAGTTCGATTGTATGATTTTGCCATCATCTTCGTACATTAAACTTTGGTCATCTGCAACAAGTAACCTATTCAGTGGGTTGTATTTTTCCGTTTCCGGGTTTACTTCGTCTTCTAGGTTCCCTTCTGATGTTATTTTGTCCATTTACATGTTGAACTGTAATGGTAATGGTCCACAGATTTGTCGAACTCCTGTGGATATACCAAATGTGTCCGTGAGTCCATCCGTTGTTATTTACTTTTAATTGGATGGTACAGGGCTCTTATTTTATCCAATTACTGTCCCTGCATTGCATTCCGTAGTCTTTTTATACTGACTAAAGTCTATTCCTATTCACTCAATGCTCAATACTTATTACACAATAGTTGGTGGCGATGATTGCTGGTGGTAGCTTGTGATGGTGATCATGCTGATAGCAGTGACTGGAGAGAAGACCTGGAAAAGATTTAAAGTACTTGAAGTTGCACAAACGTAATAGTTGAACTTAAAGATGCGTATTTTTTTAAATTATTAATGCCAGTCGATCACACGGCAAAGAGTTGATAGCGCAGTTTGCTAAATATGAAAAGTAATATGGTAAAACATACCTAAAGTCGCCCATGCTATTCTTCGGGCGTTTCCACTACAACCACAACCTCCACGCTAAAGCTGAGCGAGGGACAAATAATCCCTTATCTCCATTGCTATTGTCGATTAGAGTTTAATATGCTTATTCACAGAGCCGCGAAATTAAACAGTGAACTATTATTATAGATTTCTACTTAGATCCAGTAGCTACTTATAATATATATTTTGAATTTTAACAGCTTAATGTATTCAGCGCGTGTTTATTCTGAAAGGCATCAGCTTTTACAGTTTTCTAATGTTGCGCCTAGTGTTGAATAGGGCATGATCGATTATAGAATTAGAGAATTGATTAATGTGGCTTAGACGATATTCAAACTTAGGAGTCATCATAGTGCAGAGCTGTTTGCTATTGTGAATGTTTCCTCTACTGTTCGTGTATTCCGTATCTTAATTTCTGCCAACATTGATCTCACTATTTTCTGTGTTTTAAGGTCAATCATCAATATCAGCTGCCATCTCCCCATAGAAGATTGGTTGCAATGGATCTCCATCGTCTTCTGTCCCTAGTCTCTATGGTGCACTCTGATGGACAGTTTTATGTCTACCTCTTGATCATATCCTTCCACTAAGTCGCTGTCTACGTCTTGCACTTTTGCCTTAACTATGCCTACCATTAGGGTCTTCAGCTAATTGTTCTTTTTATATGGCGAAGATATTTTAGCTGTCTAATAAGGACCTTTTTATTTGTTTTCTCCTCTTCATGAGATGCGCGCCATTCTTCTATATGTTGACATTTCAAGAGCCTCAATTATTTCTTCCAATCGCTAGTTCATTGTCCATATCTCTACACCATGCAAAAATGACGAATATATATTGCATTTGACGATTCTCAATTTTAATTTGTGAGTTAATTGTTTAGATGTCAGCATCTGTTTGATGTTGTTTAATGTAGCTTTGGCCATTCCTATTTTCTTCTTGATTTCTGTTTCGCAACCGTCATCCTCCGTTATTATATGACTAAGACATGAGAAACCTTTGACTTGTTCCAGGATTTTCAAATTGCAGTGTTAATGCTCAATCCATTGTCATGACGTATTCTGTTTACTTGCTTCACTAGTTCTTGTAAGTCCTGTTCACTTTCAGCTAACAAAACTGTATCTTCTGCAGATTTAAGGTTTTTTATCGATATTCCACCGATCAGTCGCGAGACTTTCTATATCTGAAACTTTTTTTCTGTGCATGTATTAAATAGGCAGGGGGAGTATGCAACATTGTCTCACATCTCTTTTTATGTCAATTAAATATAGTGATTATTTCCTGTCAGATCTTACTGTAGCAGTTTCTTCCTAATAAAAGTTACTGAGTATTTTTATGTCTTTTCCATCAATACCAATGTCTCCGAGGCAATCAATTATTTTCTTATGGTGGACTTAGTTAAAAGCCTTCTTATAGTCAACGAACTACACATAATATATAATAATAGTTTTACTAATAGGAGGAAGCATATTTCCACATAAAAGAATACATAAAGCAACATGGATATCACCAGACCACAGAACTGAGAATCAGATTGATCCCATATGCATAAGCAAGAAGTTTAGGTCATCATTGCATGATGTGAAAGTATGTAGAGGAGCAGATGTTGTATCAGATCACCATCTTCTGTTGGCTAAAACAAAATTAAAACTCAAGAAATTTACAACAGCATATAGCTATAGACAAACGTATAATGTGGGATATCTAAGAAATCAGGAAATAAAAGAAAATTTTTCAATCACAGTATCCAACAAATACCAAGTACTCGAACAGCTGGAAGATGAAACAGAGACGGAAGACCACTGGCAACAAGTAAAAAATATATGGAACGAGACATGAGTACTGAGAAAAAGAGAACATCATCACAAAGCATGTATAACAACAGAAACCATTAGTAAGATAGAAGACAGGAAAAACAAGAAAGCAGATTTAAACAGAAGCAAAACCAGAAGCTCCAAAGCCAAGGCTCATGAAGTGTACATAGAAGCAAACAAAGAAGTAAGAAGAAACATCAAAAGAAACAAGATGAAATATATTGATGATTTGGCAAGGGAAGCAGAGTGTGACAGTATGGACTACTACGTCGGATTAGCACTAAGGTGCTGCTACTTATTAGAGTTAGGGTAAGAATACTTAAGCAAGATTTAAACACTAAGTATTTGAGCGTGTCTAGTTAGTAAATAAACACTAGCCACAAGTCCTATAAGTAATTCAATCATAGTGTTCATGAAATGACGTCATCAGAAATTGGGGTAGAAGCGATACAAGTTAGAACGGAGGTCATTGTTTTTTTTTTTTTGTTTTTTTTTTTTGAAGGGGGTTAAGTGAGTTGTTTTTGAGCACGGGACGAGCGAGGCAGTTTTTTGACCATCTTGTAAGTCCGATGGCTGTGTGATATTTCATGGGATGACTGGTTTTTATACCACAGAAGCACATGTATTTATGAACTATTATGAAGTTGTCAGAGTGTGCAGACACTAAATAAAGGTATTCATTCATATTTAGACCAGCTTGAACTTATTTCCTGAACGTCAGTAGGAAGTGTCATTTGTTTACATCAGGTAATCGAGAATAGAATACTACCATATTTTCGACGATCATACAGCCTAAAACATAAACACAGTTACGAGTCTCCAAAAGAACTACCTGGGTTGTATTTCCCGTCACATCTGTAATTCACCATCTTTGGCGGTAGCCAGTAAAACAACAGAAGAACATTGATAAAAGATACTGCTACAAAATTCACCCTGTCACAGAACGTTTTATTTATCCCTTTCTTCACCCTGTCACAGGAGGAAGCTGCAGCCAAAGGAAATATGAGGGACCTGTACAACAACACAAAGAAGCTAACAGGGAAATATAAGCAAGCAAATGGCCTAATAAAAGATAAGAATGGAAAATTGCTTAGTACTGTAATATACAAGAACAAATGAAGAGATGGACAGAACATTTTTAGGAACTTCTCAATAGACCATCTCCAACTAATCCCCCTGACATCCAGCCAGCAGAAGAGGAGCTACAAATCAGCTGTGAACGACCAAGTAGAGAAGAAATAGCCATAAAGCTTCTGAAAGATGGAAAAGCAGCTGATCCAGATTGCTTTCCAGCAGAGGCCATCAAAACAGATATTGATACCTCTACAGAGATATTATACAAACTACTTGGCAAAGTCTGGGAGAGAGAAGAAATACCCGCAGAATGGAAGGAAGGTTATCTGGTCAAGTTGCCTAAGAAGGGAAACTTACAATAGTGCACAAATTATAGAGGAATAATGTTACTATCAGTGCCAGGAAAAGTATTAAACAGAATCATCCTGGAGAGATTAAAAGAGTCCATAGACAAGCAACTGAACGAACGAACGAACGAACGAACTTTATTTTCGAAGGGTTGAGAATTGGGCGCGCAGGCCCGTCTAACATTCTGCCCTTTCACTCTCATTTATCTTGCATACTATATCCTTTTATTCCCACATATTACTTTAAGCATTAATTTAAAGGCATGCAACATTATAAAGTTAACATAATAGCATTCATTTACAGTATACAATCATAATAAAAAAGAGATGAACAAGCAGGTTTTCGACAAAATAGATCCTGTACAGACCAGATAGCCACATTGAGAATAATAGTTGAACTAAGTCTGGAATGGAATTCACCGCTAAACATCGGATTCGTGGACTATGAAAAGGCATTTGACAGTGTAGACAGAGAATCGCTTTGGAAATTGATGAGGCATTATGGAGTTCCCATGAAGATCATTAACTTGATAAAGAAGACCTATGAAGATATGACATGTAGAGTTCTTCATGAAGGACAACTTACAGAACCGTTTAGGATTAGAACGGGAGTGAGACAGGGATGCCTCATGACTCCATTTCTTTTCTTACTAGCAATAGATTGGCTTATGAAAACATCGACATCATACAACAGAAATGGAATCCAGTGGAATCTGACTAAACAGCTTGATGATCTGGATTTTGCAGATGACTTGGCTCTTCTGTCCCATAACCATAATCAGATGCAAGAGAAAATAAAAATTCTCGATGAGAGGTCACAACAAGTGGGCCTGAAAATACACAGGGAAAAGACAAAGATTATGAGAATAAATGCAAGAAATGATAACAAGGTTGAACTTGAAGAAACACCACTAAAAGATGTAGAATCTTACACATATCTTGGAAGTAATATAGACAAAGTTGGAGGGACAGACAGTGATATCAAAATAAGAATACAAAAAGCAAGAGGAGCTTTCATTGCATTGGGAAACATATGAAGAACAAGAGAAATCAAGTCCAACACGAAAATAAGAATCTTCAACTCAAATGTGAAGTCAGTCCTATTGTATGGCTCTGAGACATGGAGAACAACAAAAACAACAACCAAAAAGCTACAGACTTTTATAAACGGGTGCTTGCGTAGAATAGAAGGACTGAAATGGTATGATAAAGTCACAAATGTGGAATTGTTTACTAGAACCAAACAAGTGCCAGTGGAACAAGAGTTGAGAAGAAGACGCTGGCAATGGATAGAACATACATTGAGGAAACCTGTTGATATCATTACAAGACAGTCCTTGTTCTGGAATCCACAGGGAAAGAGAGGCAGAGGTAGACCAAAAAAAACACATGGAGAAGAGAACTGGAAACAGAGGTGAAAATGATGAGGAAAACATGAGGATTGATTTGCTAATAGTAACGGTAGCACAGTAATATCATTAGTATTAGTAACAGCAATATTACTAACAGTTACTGTAAGCTTACTTTTATTAATAGCAGTGGAATTGATAATATCAGCAGTTATAATAATAGTTACAGTATCTTGATAGGACCAGCAATCGTTGTAAATAAACGAGCTAATAAACAATTTACAAATAGTTTTCATGCAGAAATAGTCGTTTAACGGAACTGTGTCAGTTCTTATGTTTAGATGCATTAGATTTTCTTAAAGGATTACCTGTCATTAGTGGTACTTGTTTGAAACAGTTGTTATGATAACGATAATTCAACTCTGCCTGCAACACGCAAGTGACAGCGGTAGTCGACCAGTGGTAATATTCGTTGAGGTTGGTGAATATGTATTTTCATCGTTTTATAATGGTGCGGATAAATACATAATGAAATGCATTATGGGGACAGAATTGAAGTGAACAACGTTGGAAGAACCTCTTGTAGTTCGGGGGGAGGGGGGGGGGGGTGGTCTTTGATAGACAATGAAAGAATTGAAGTGAACTATATTTGAAGAACCTCTTGTAGTTCCTGGAAGGGGGGGGGGGGGGGCATTGATGAGACAATGAAAGAAATGAAGTGAACTATATTTGAAGAACCTCTTGTAGTTCCTGGAAAAAGGGGGTGGGGGGTGTCTCTGCTGAGACAATGAAACAATTGAAGTGAACTATATTTGAAGAATCTCTTGTACTCCCTGGAGGGGGTGGGGTGTCTCCGATGAGACAATGAAAGAACTGAAGTGAACTATATTTGAAGAACCTCTTGTACTCCCTGGAAGGTATGGCGGGGGGGGGGGGGGGGCTGGGATGAGACAATGAAAGAACAGAACTACTGCTCCCTCAGACATACCACACAAGGCGGCTACATTGAGGTTGTGAAATGTGATGGCAACGTCGTTAAATAAAACAGACTAATACAGAAACCACTATCGTGGTGGGTTTTGATGTTATGAAATGTTGTTGATATGTTTCCTTATTGTACTGAATGAGGCCAGCTGTGAAGGTCCCTGATTCTAACAAATTTAGGGTTGAATTATCAGGGTACCTTTCTGCTACCACCTTATGGCCTCAAGCAGACTTATTCTTGACTAGTATGAATGATAGCTACGTCTAATGTCTAGGGATATGCAAGTGTGGTGTGATGGTACTTTAACAATAATACACCTCTACACAAACAAGTATTAAGGTCTAAGATTAAAGGAAATAACACCTGGGATAAATGTGTACAATTAATAATTTTCTGTATGATTTATTGGTCCTGAACCTAGTATTCTTCTGGTCAGGACTTTAAAAATGAAAAGAATTCAAGATATATACAAAATGTAAATTTTAGACCCACAGGGACAAGTGTCCAAACAATTACTGTTAAATTATACTAATAGTGTTACTAAAATATGTCTATAACTGGTTTCTAACACTGGATGGCTGTTTGGGATTCTTTAATCACTCCCAGTCTCTTTACAATACAATGTCACTGTTAATTTCACTAGGAAAATATTTTATTTCTTGAATACAGGGGTATGCTGCTCTTATAGCTGATGTACTGTTAGGGTACCAGATATTTCACTTATCTGGCCCACTGGAACTGTCTGAATTCTTTCTGCCAAATGACCACTGCTCCAAAAGTAATAAGGGGGATACTGGCGACCCCTATCACTACTGGACTCCAAAACTTCTCAACGGCTTTCCCATAGAAATCTGGCACCGGACTAGTGCCAGATAAAACCCAGAAATTCAATGAAAAAAACACAGGTACGTTGAATAACAGATTCCAGATATACTTCTGGCTGAACTGTGATGCCTATACTTTCATATATATTTGCTTTAATAAGGCTAATCACTTTTCTTTAGAAATACACAACGTCCTGCTCTCGGGACTATCTTCTACAAATGGCGTCAAGCCTTTGAATTTTCTCAATAATATGAAAGGCTTTGGCCAATGAACGAACGACAATTTTGAAATTTGAAATTAAAAGCAAAAACAGACTTGATTTTTGGACACTACCAAGTTTTTTTTTCCTCTCTCATTCTTAGATTTCTACTGCTAAATATATTTGGTGTTAAGCCATCCCATAATTTTTCTCCCCCTTTTCTGCCCCTTTCTACAACAGACTACATGTAACCTTTTCCTGCCTTTTTCAAGGACGCGTCAAAAAAGTCACCGTTAGTGCAAGTCCAAACGAGCATGTGTTGGTCTGTCTGTACGAACAAATACCGTCTTTTGTCTATAACTTTATTTCTATCTGTCGGATTTTTTTGTTCGAAAGCATATTATCCATCAGGACAAGACCAGCTCTTAGACTAGCTAACTTTTATGATCATAAACCTAGTAATAAAGAATTCAATATATTTTCCATTTTGGTGTTCGTTGTTTTTCTAAGTTTCAACTACTTGAATGTTATAAAAATTGTCTCAGATCTTCCTTTTTCCCGATAGGAAGTAATTATGCGTGTGTGTATATATATATATATATATTTCCACAGTGTCTGTGGTTAGAAATGTATTGGACTAGCGGGGTATTTTTAAATTTTCAAACTTGCGACATCGTTTTCGACACAAGCTAACGGCATCGTCTCGCACTGTTGGCCTGAGTAGCTAATTCAAACCTCTAACACTTGACAAGCCGGCAGCAGGTGTCCGCTCTCTCAATCTTATGCGTTCGTGTGTTTTATTCTTTCTATCTTTCCTGGAACCACTACGCTAGTAGAATTTTCAAATTTTTATCGTTAACCCTTGACGGGCGCGTTATAAATGCTAATACTACCAACGCGGCGATAAGATTTCTCACTATGTTCTGTCCTGCTTAAATCAATGCGTTTTCTGGCGCGTGGAAGAAGACGCGTTACAACTTTACTAATTCTATTTCTACTGCTATTATTTTGACTTTATTACATATAATTTATGATTTTATCGCTGTATCACTGTACTTTACCACAACCACCACTCCCATCGTCTGTGCTTTGACCAAATCTGTTCATGTTTTCTGTGCAAGCGCCTATTTATGACAGTATGTAACATATTTATTGTCGCTTTTTTGTCTCCATGTTTCAGAGGTTACACTAGGACTGCTTTAACATTTGAGTTGACAATTTTTCTCTACGTGTTGTGCTTGATTTCTGTTTATTACTGTAAATATTCCAGTGCAATAAAAGTCCCGCCTATATCCTTATTTGGACATCCCTGCTCGTCCCTTCAAATGTATCTTTGTTGCTGCCAAGATATATGTTTGGTGTCCAAACCTTACAGGATATTTTACAAAATTTAGTTTAGCTATAATGTGACCTTTGTATTCTCATAATCTTGTATATTCTCCGTGTTATCAGGTCTAATTAATGTTATTTTTCATTCGACTATTCTCATTTTCTTCTGCATCTAGTTCCGGTTATAACACAGAAGTTCAAGATCGTTAACAAAATAATAATCGTCGAACTGTTTTACCAAGCTGCTTCCTCAGTTGTCTAAGATCTTCTTTGATCTCTTTATAATGATCCTGTTTAATACTTTACCTGGCACTGATAGTAAAATTATTCCTCAGTAACGTGTGGACTCTTCTAAAGCTCTCATCTTTGACAACTTGACCAGATATCTTTTCTTTCTGTCTGTTGCTATTTCTGCCCTCTCCGAGGCTTTTCCCACTAGTTTGTTTCATATCTTTGTAGAGTTGTCTGTGTCAGCTTTGAGGATCTCTGCTGAAATACCATACGGATATTTCCCATATCTTAGCTGTATGGCTTTCATTATGTCTTCCTTATTTGATTTCTCACAGTCAACGTGCATCTCTTTTTCTGTTTGGCTAGATGTTTGGGAGGTATATTTAGAAGTTCCTCAATATGTTCATCTATCTCGTCATCTGGTATTGTATGTTATCAAGTAATTTATATTCTTGTCCTACATAACGGTATGTGATTGCTTATATTTCCATGTTATCCCCCCCCCCCCAGTGTCCGATTGGCAGAGTGGTTAGAGCGCTGGCCTCTTGTGGCAAAGGTGCCGGGTTGGAGGCATGATGCCATCACGCTCCAGTCTACCTAGCTGTAAATGGGCACATGACTCTGCTCTTGAGTTAGGTAAGTCAGAGGCAGCGAATTTGGGAACTGGGCAACCACCTCATGAAACTGGACCTAATGAAGCCTCTAACAATTCGTTCACACCTACGGCAGTATCTGCTTTGGGATGACTTTACCGTTATTTTTAACCTTTGTTTCTACTGGTGTAGCGGTCCTTCATGTTCCCTGTAGCAGCTCTTTTTCTGCCTATCTTGCCAGCTCGTCAGTATATCTCTTTTTCTCTCTTAAAATACTTCTTCGTCATTTCCGCCCTGACATGCATATTTCATAAGCCTGGCTCTGGAGTTTCTAATTTGTTTTGCTTGTGTTTAAATCTGCTAACGTATTTTTTTTTTTGTTCTCTAATTGTTGGAGATTTCTGTTGTCATCCATGCATTGTGCTGATGTTACTTTTTTTATTCCAAAACTGCCTCTCAAGCCTCATCCCAAATGTGTTTGTACTGTTGGTAGTAATCTTCTGCTTTTGCTTCATCTTCTACTTGCTGAAGTACTTGATACTTAGTAGACATTGTGGCAGTAAATCTTTGTTTTGTTTCTTAGTTTTTGAGAGATTCCGCATTAAAGTATTTTCTTAGTTATATATTATTACACATATTTTGAGTTTCTGTTTTATTAGTGCAAACATAAGTCGGTGACCTGATGCCACATCTACTAATGTGCTTTTGTTTAATGTCTATACGATCAATCGGATTTTCTGTCCTGTGTTCTGGGGATACTCAAGGTACATTTTGTATTCTATTATGTAGACATGTGCTTCCAACGATAACAAGTGTAAACTTCTGTCACCAGCTCTTCTCTATCGTTTATTTGGAGCATAACCGCCAACGATTATCATTGTTATTTGCCTTCTGACAGTTTAGAATGTTGCTGGTATTAGTCTGGGTTCCACTGCTTCCCATTCTCTATGTTCGTTCTGTGATTCCTTTGACAGCTTCTGCGTCACGCCGTCACTATTTGTGATTTCTTCCTCATGTCCTGAGGACAGCATTATTTCTACAGTGTTCAGTTTCCACTTTTCTATTCCATTCCATCATGTTTCGCACTGGCCCATGTATAGTGTCTAATTTCTGTTGCCACCTGTGTGGTTTTCCTTGTAGGTTTTTGTTTTAAATGTTCGAACATGCCCAATCTGGAGGCTCTCCTAAGTGAAAGGAGGTGAGTCGACAGCTATGACTTCTTCGGCTTTCTCAGTACTGCGTCACGAGCATCCCTGGTTTCTTCCGACCCCAACGGCCGAGTTGAATTATTTACTTTAGATTTGTTCCGCAAGTGTGTTACCCTCTTTCTTTCCTTGTGCTTCCTTTTGGAGCTTTAATATCCTGTTCAAACTGACCAGAGGTGAGCCCTTTGTTTTATAACTGGGGTTACCGAAGTTTCCTTAGCTTATTTATATACAGAATTGGGAACGTCGATCCCAACTTCCTTTGTGCATACTTCTTTGTTGCTTTCTACAACAAGTGTGATATGGCATACTATTCATTGCTTCCCTTTGAGGCCCTGGTAACCAGTAGCCTTACTCAGTCCCTGACAGGACGAGATGGCTGATGAGGACAGTTGTCTCCAAGCAAGAGGAAAGGGGAAAGGATGGTGCCATTCCGACCATTTTGATCGCCAAATGAAATAGTGGCAGTGAAAAATATGAGAAAATAAAATAGTAATAGATTTATTCAATGACAAATACAACGAAATTCAACACGTTTAGAATCCACACATTCTAACTAATTTGTTTACAAGTTGCTGCGAAGTGTACTTTAAACTGATTGTCTTTTAGAGTGCTTAAAATTTAATATTAAATAATTTGATAAACAAACAAGCGCTAAGAATGAGCAAAATATAATTATGTATTGCGCGTTAACTCCTGTGGACAACTTTTTTTTTAAATAAAATATTTCGCGTTTTAAAAAAGATAAATAAATAAATAAACAGTTCATTTGTTTAAACACTGATAGAAGTTCAGAATTAGTTCAGAAGTGGGAAATGCGTAGAATTAAAAAAAAAAAAAAAAAATATGGCAATAACTCCTTCCTAAATATGCATATTACATTATATATAGCATACTTTTACTTACTTTTATCCGGTTCATTTATTTATGTTTTTATATCTACCCTCGTAAAAGCAGAAAGTTTCTTAATCCTTATCTATCCTCTGCCTAACTAATAATCAAATTTGCCATATTTGTCATTTTTGTACCAGGCTTAAAAATCTATCAAAAAAAAATCCCTGACTGTCCATGGCTTGTTCGCTGGTTTGAGTGATATTTTTCCGAGTAATGTAAAATCTGCACATTACATGAGTTAAAGCAGATTTTTTTCAATATATACAAATGAGAGCTTACAGCTAACATCAAACAACAATACAACCTAGTTCGTAAACCTAGCAGGTGTTGTTTTTTTCTTTTTTAGCACCAGATCTGATATGCAGGGTGAAAATTGACGAAAATAAACATATATACCATCTCAAGAATAAACAAGCTGTGACATATACATCGCACGATGAATTAAAACTAAAAAAGGCAGTAAGTGGGCCTAGCATCCGGAAGAAATTGCAACGAAGCAGAACGTATGAGTTTACACTTCCTCGAGATAACATTAAACATTAAATATACTTCATCAAAATGAGATTCGGCTAAAATATTAACACGGAGCGCATAAAAATTGCACGGCTACAAAAATAAGTGCAGAAAAAAATTATTTCAAATCATCAGTGATAAGAAACACTACTGACAGAACCATGAAACGGTTATCAAAGATTGCACCAATCCACAACAGAAACTTCCTTGGGGCAACAGAGCAGAAATCCGCATTGCCAGTCATCATCAGCTACTTTTTTTCCCCTTCTTTTCATCTTCCAACTAATCAGCTTTCCCAGCTCATAATGGGTCTCTGTAGCACACGCAGTTTATTTATACTTCTCTCTAATTTTCTATCTGAGACTTTAAAATTTTCAGCTTTCTTCTGTCATATTTCTTGAAATAAAAAGTAAAAAAAAGAAATAAAACTTCATTTATTTTTCTTCTTCTTCGTTCACCTTTTCAGACGTCAACTTAAATATGTTCAAGGAAATCAGTATCAGCTTGAGGTTGTTGCTATCTCCGTAGATTTTTTTCTGGGAATGGTACCTGTAATGGCCATATGCGCTTTCTCTGTTCCTTATTTGTTGGACACCTTTGAAGTAGATGTTCAGCAGTCATTTTATCAGTGCCACAATTACACTGATCAGTAGTTCCTATCTTTAGCTTGTTGAATAGATGTTATCCCAATCTGTTGTGGCCTGTACGAAGTGAATATTACCACTTGTTCACGTCTGCTGAGCTGGTCAAATAGATCATTTTTTGGTGGCCTCTTCATGCTTTTCGCTTGCTCCTGTATCTGCTCTTGATAAAACTCTTGGCCTCTTCATAAATTTAAAACTTATTTGCCAAATGACAGTGCTCGCTGTTTTGACATTTGTTTATATCCAACAGATACAAATGAATGTGTAAAAATTCAAACAAAAAATAAGTGACCTTTTAATCACTCTGTGCTGCTTAAAAACTCGTACATCTCTTTTTCATTCTGTTAACTCTCATGTCTCTTTGTGAAGAGGATACACTACCACGGATATGTTAAAGATACTGGCTGTGTGAACTATGTGTTGAACTTCAAGAGTTTCCTTGTCTTTTTTCGCGGATATTGTAGCATTGAAAACGTAGTACTTTTATTTTCTTGTTCTTGATCGTGTTAGACGATAGATTTCTATGTGGGCCACAAGGATATTGCTTATCTGCTGAAGTTGATGTCTTACAAAGAAGTTGATCGTTCAACGTGTGGCTATTAACAAAGTGGGTCTCTATCTGGCAATATTGTTTTCGTTCTGTGACACCACTCAAACGCTCCCTCTCTACAGAAAAAAATCAATGCGGTTATACCAAGAAGTATTACCAGGCAGTCAGGGGATTCAAACAAGGGGTCATAGGTCATTGGCTGGTTGCAAGAGTGAATTTTGACAAAGCATGTGTGACCGCTTGGCATACACTACCATTTATATGTGTTAAAACCACATAGAATGAGAATAACAAGTTAAAAGCAGTTAAGGCATTTTTGCACAAAACACAGCATCATGAAAAGTTCACGGCTTTGAGAGAGGCATTGTAAATCTGTCCCAGAACAAAAAAATAGTAAATGCATGTTTTTGAATGGAACATTTTGTGAAAGTGAGAGTTGCTAATTTGGGTTTTTTCCGTTGTTAGAGAGAGAGAGAGAGAGAGAGAGAGAGAGAGAGAGAGAGAGAGAGAGAGAGAGAGAGAGAGAGAGAGAGAGAGAGAGAGAGAGAGAGAGAGAGAGAGAGAGAGAGACGTGTGGAAAAAGTCGAAAAGCTGAGAAAGCGTGTGCAAATGTAGATAATTGTACCGTGTGAAAAAAGAAAGCATCGTGTGAAAATTGGCGGGAAAAAGAAGAAATAGTATAAAAAGGAGAGACGTGGGCGATAGACAGGCTTTTACAGATTTTTAGGATTCGTTAGGCGAGAGGATTTTACAGATAGTGTTAGGTGAGATTCGTCTTTGAGATTATCAAGACATGTTTTTAACTTGACAAGTTTTCAAGTTAGACAAGTTAATTTTTAAGTAGGCAAGTTTGTATTTTATTCTGTTGGATATATTATTCCTGCGGATATACACTTTCATTTTGGATACTCACTATTTTGTGTAAGCGTAAGAAATAAATACTTCACCATTGTGTCAATAACATTGCTGTTCTAATGACGTTAATAAACTATATTATATTTTTCTACATCGCTGAGTTTTCTTTGGAATATTACAGTGGATTACTTTGACAAACCATTATACGAGGTATTGCTTCTCACTAAACCAAAAAGGGTACGAACGAACTTTGGGAAGAAAAATAAACTAAGGTCAAGAATTTCCATCTCAGGCGAAAGGCCTGTAACGACTTGAACAGAAACGTATTGAAGAATTAGCTCTCGTCAAAATATTTACCTGCGCACAACACAATTAACTGAAATGACCCCGGCCTCACATGCAACCAGATGAGCACCCATGGAGTGCACGTTTATCAACGCGCGTGCTGGCCTGAGCTGTCCTCATTTTAAAACAAAGGTAAAGGTAGTCCCATTGTAGAAACTGTCGTATGGAGGGAAGTGTTAGAGACGTCACTATATTAGGTCCAGCTTTATGAGATGAGTTGACCAGTCCCCTAACCCAATAGCAGAGTCAGGTACCCATTTATAGCTGGGTAAACCTGAGCGTAACGCTACCAGGTTTCGATCGTGGAACACTGCAATTTTGCCGCGCGAGACAAGCCCTCTAACAGCTCAGCCAGTCGGACGTTCGCCGTAATTTTAAATATTGAATGAAATATCTAAAAGTGATAATATTAGTTTATTTATAACTGAATGTGTAACCTTCACTTCCAGAAATATGACAAGTCATACATTTCGATCGCATAAACTCAAGTTAAAAATTTGCGAGAAAAAGCCACCGAGAATATGAATATGGTGATGCATAACTCCATTAGGAATACGGGAATAAAATCCTTCAGCCAAGCTGTATAGAACTTGTTCTCACGCTGTGTAGACAAACAGACAGACAAACAGAACTACAGACTGGGAGATTTAGATAGATCGATGGTTGGATGCATACATAGTTAGAAAGGCAGGCAGACAGATAGATAGATAGATAGATAGATAGATAGATAGATAGATAGATAGATAGATAGATAGATAGATAGATAGATAGATAGATAGATAGATAGATAGATAGATAGATAGATAGATAGATAGATAGATAGATAGATAGATAGGTAGATAGATAGGCCGACCGACCGACCGACCGACCGACCGACCGACAGACAGACAGACAGACAGACAGACAGACAGATAGACAGATAGACAGATAGATAGATAGATAGATAGATAGATAGATAGATAGATAGATAGATAGATAGATAGATAGATAGATAGATAGATAGATAGATAGATAGATAGATAGATAGATAGATAGATAGGTAGGTAGGTAGGTAGGTAGGTAGGTAGGTAGGTAGGTAGGTAGGTAGGTAGGTAGGTAGGTAGGTAGGTAGGTAGGTAGGTAGGTAGGTAGGTAGGTAGGTAGGTAGATAGATAGATAGATAGATAGATAGATAGATAGATAGATAGATAGATAGATAGATAGATAGATAGATAGATAGATAGATAGATAGATAGATAGATAGATAGATAGATAGATAGATAGATAGATAGATAGATAGATAGATAGATAGATAGATAGATAGAACGAACTTTATTTTCGAAGGGTAAAGAATTGGCGCGCAGGCCCGTCTAACATTCTGCCCTTCCACTCTCATTAATCTTGCATACTATATCATTTCATTCCCACATGATGCTTTAAGCATTAATTTAAAGGCCTGCAACATTATAAAGTTACCATAGCAGCATTCAGGTAGGTAGATAGATAGATAGATAGACAGACAGACAGACAGACAGACAGACAGACAGACAGACAGACAGACAGACAGACAGACAGACAGACAGACAGACAGACAGACAGACAGATAGATAGATAGATAGATAGATAGATAGATAGATAGATAGATAGATAGATAGATAGATAGATAGATAGATAGATAGATAGATAGATAGATAGATAGATAGATAGATAGATAGATAGATAGATAGATAGATAGGTAGAAAGGTAGAAAGGTAGAAAGGTAGATAGATAGATAGGTAGATAGGTACACAAATAGGTAGGTTGTAGATAGGTAGATAGATAGGTACTAAATAGTAATTTCTCTATATAGAGAAATTTAACAGGAATGCTACTTATGCAGAAATAAGTAGTAATTAATGTTGTTGAAAAAAAAGTAATGACACTTACGATAAATATGTAGTAACTAGCAATAACCCGTCAATAATGACGGAAGTAAATAAAAAAAACTATAATAATTTTTAAAATATTTTTTAATTCAATATAAAAGTTCTTTGATGACAAATTTTGTATGAAAGTGAGTGGATTTGTTTCAAAGAATGTCCCCTGATAAAAAGTGTTTTTAACAAAAACTTTCAAGTTTTCATGATTTGTTCCTCTGGTGAGGGCGACATAGAGCTGGCCGTGTCCGAAAACAGGTTCAGGAAAGAAAACTCCTACGTGATCAAAAGATTGTCCTTGCGCCTTATTGATCGTCATTGCAAATATTAAAATCACTGGGAATAGACAACGTCACATTATAATTGTCATTTTGCGCTCGCTCGGTTCTAAGTCAGTGCGAGGAATTAAGACTCGTTCTCCCTTATTACTGCCAGTGATAATTTCTGCATCAACGGAATTCCGATACAAGACTTTTATGACCAAACGCGTGCCATTCAATAGTCCGTTTTTTGCGTTCAGATTTCGCAATAGCATGATACATGCAGCAACCTTTAATTTCAGCAAATGCGGTGGCATCCCTGATGGGCACTGCTCGTTAAGGAACTGTTGCGCACATATTCTTTTGTGTGACGCACAGATTACTGTTGACACGCATACAAATGTAAAATGTATTTATTTGTCTGATAAAAATATATTTATCTTTGAATTCACGATTTTTAGTCTAAGGGACAGAACTCAGATTAGTCGATGTGTATTCATTCTATGAGTTATCTGTTCTTGTATCTTTCCTGTATATCGAACTTGGCGTATGAATCTAGACTTATGTCATATTTTGTGTCTGGTATAGCCAGAAACAGATTATTCTTGCTTAGGTTTATGCAGGGATGTTTATGATCCGAATCTATGTTTACTCCTTGCCTATTTGAGACGATTCGGTCTTATATCGTGTTATCTTTGTATGTCTATGTCGGACTATTTTCCTTGTACTGTACTTTGGGGTCAACCACTTTCGGCGCATGTAGATACGTTAGGGAGTGCTTCGGTGATGAAGGAGCCTGGCGGGATGTCATGGCTTTAGACCTGTCCAAAGTCTGTGATCTCTATGATTTATTATGGGAACGAAGATAGTTTCTTCTAGGATTGTTAAGTCCATATGTTCCCCAGTGTTGATTCAGTAACGCCAGGAGAGCGTTTGTGTTTGCTAGTGTATTTCTTATGCCCAGGTAAAAGAACATTTTACTGAACTTTTTCGTCCTAGGCTTAATTGGGCAGATGTCTACTTTAGGATGATCCATATCCATATGTCGGAATGATATGTTACCTAGCAGCACTGTAAATGATTGGATGCAGCATTTAAGATGAAAGAATATGCTGATTCTTGTAGAGACATTTGTGTTTATGAACAAAGCTTCTATTGAAGATTTGCTATACATCTGTATAGTGAGCGATGCTCAAAAGGGAACCAGAAGCCATTTTGGATTCTAACTTTTTGTTGATCATCAATCAGAGAACGGGGATGCCCCTTATTATCAGGTGATGATTAAGAGATCACAGTTATAAAGAAAACCCAATACTTGTGGGTTAACATTATCTTCAGATAGATTTGCTGTACTTTACCTAAAGGAATCTTCGCTAGAAAAGAGGTTCTGTCTAGGAGTCAGGCTTGAACAGTACTTATTAACTGACACACTCGGTCAGTAAGGCCTGATGATTATATTGATTAACAGTGGAAATCTAAGTGCTTGTCTACAGATGTTCCATTATGATGTTATTCAACATGAATGCTAACTTAAGATGGTAGACCATTGATCAACAATCTGCTATTTATGTCGACCGTTGTTCCTGTAACTATACACGTACTGTCTTAGTGTGTGCGTCCTATTAAACAGTATGAAACGACCACAGTAGTCCAGCCATCCTTGACTTCCACCTGTGATTGGAGTGAGTGTCCAGTAAACCTGTCGAACTGTCATCCATTCGCGTTTGTCATTATTGATGTTCACACTCACCCATTGCATCAGAATATACGCACTTTGTAGCCGCGTATACCGTGCTTTATTCAGAAAACAGACTATACTCTAACAAGACGGAGGAAGCACAGACCACCCCATAATTTTATATTTTATGAGAAACAGAAAATAATAAATTATAGTGTCACATATTTAGGGCAGAGTCGCTTCTACACGCCATTTCTAATAGTTGGGTGATTTCCCCTGACCAATCGGATAGCTCAGATTTACCCCGGGGAATATAGAACAACGACGCCATCTAGCAGTTAGAATGAAGGAGCGAAACTGAAGAGGACGTGTCTGGTCCAGCTCTACATATTCCTTAGTTTGAGGAAATCAACTTCAACATTTATTATAAAATGTGTATTTCAGGACATTGAGTGGTTTTATATTCCTTACTTGCGTAAGTAGTGACTATCATTCAACATATATTGTGAATAGAGCTTCCAACTCTAGTTGCAGCAGAACTAGGTTCGAGGATTGAGTCAATTTGCAAAACTAGTCTTACACCTCAAACCATGTTGAGCAGAAAATACCCTTGTGTTGGAAAATATTTAACTCAAGGAATACTTATGATGATAAAGAAATCAAGGACAAATCTGAAGGGATGAGAATATGTCGTCGAACCTAAAATAAAACGTTAACCTACAGGAAGGAACACGGTGGAAAGAAAAGGTTCGCCAATTTTGACAAATTGAGTAGGCCTATGAGATAAAGATGCAAAAAAAGGGATTTTTGCATCGATGAAAGCATCTGATGATATGTTAGAACTTTATTGTGCTTATTATTGTAAAAATGTTCTGAATTCCAGACTTTTGTTGAAATTTGACTTCATGCTGAAAGATATTAAAAGATTTGCATGAAATAGAACGCTGTTGAAAAGGTGAATTTCTACAGTTTGAGATTAAGCTAAGAAAATCTATCCATCTCAATTAAATTTGCTACATCAACATCTAAGAGAAGAAAATCGAACCTGGTGACCCAATCTTACAAAGGAGAGGAAATTATATCTCTAGCGGTCAAGGCTAGTTAACCAAACCTACTCTCTATAAAATAAACTGTAAACCCTGCATACCCCGGCTCTGCCTATGAGATAAAGATGCAAAAAAAGGGATTTTTGCATCGATGAAAGCATCTGATGATATGTTAGAACTTTATTGTGCTTATTATTGTAAAAATGTTCTGAATTCCAGACTTTTGTTGAAATTTGACTTCATGCTGAAAGATATTAAAAGATTTGCATGAAATAGAACGCTGTTGAAAAGGTGAATTTCTACAGTTTGAGATTAAGCTAAGAAAATATATCCATCTCAATTAAATTTGCTACATCAACATCTAAGAGAAGAAAATCGAACCTGGTGACCCAATCTTACAAAGGAGAGAAAATTATATCTCTAGCGGTCAAGGCTAGTTAACCAAACCTACTCTCTATAAAATAAACTGTAAACCCTGCATACCCCGGCTCTGCCACAACTTAACAGTACACCTTGTCAGGGCCCCAACAGTCGGTAACCTGACCCATTTACAGAACATTGTGACTGGACGAGCAATATCACAAAATACAGTCCATGTCAATCTGGTGCAAGAAACAAGATTTATCAGGAACTAGGTTGGGAAATCAACTGCGTCCTTGGGATCATCGGAAATCCTGGTATCTATGCTCCAATAAACCGTTTCATTTCCAGCGAGTAGCTCCAACAATAAGTCTGCAATACTTTAAATTTAAATTTTGTCTTGAAGAAGCAATCAAAAACTTACATTTTAAGGTTATTTTTAACAAACTGATGAGTTAAATCCGTTTCCGGAATGAAACTGGGTTCTATAACACTAGTCAACAACCAAAATGTACCAGAAATGAAAATAGCTGATCTTAACTAATTTTGGTGTGCTGAAAACGAAAATGACATTAAAAAATGTTGATTGGCTCTAGTTTTCAAGATATATGCTACTAGTTTATTTAACTACGGTAAATTTATATATATGAGATGCAACTGTTGTGGGCGATTGCATAATTTTTTTCTAATGACCAATAAAAATGTAACTAGAAGTTGATGATGCAATCCTACCTATGATTACATCACCTTTGTGTATAAATATCTTATCTCTGATAAAATGTTGCCATTAGTTAGTGCATTTGTCCTTATCAAAAGTATCGTAGTTAGAAATGCCTAGGACATGTATGAACAGTGCTAATAATTTCTGTTATATATGTGGTGAGGTGACATTTCTATCACAAAAACGAAATATAACTAAAGTGATTAAGAAGGCGTACAGTTTGTATTTTGGCTGCAAAATAGGAGATCAAGATAAGAGCTGGGCGCCACACATATGCTGCAATACATGTGCAGCACATCTTAAACTGTGGTTGACTGGCAAAAGGCAAGCTATGCCTTTTGCAGTCCCAATGATTTGGAGAGAGCCCACTGATCATCTCAACAACTGTTACTTTTGCATGTCCCTCCAATTGGGAAAGGCATATCAAAGAAGAAAAAATGGACTCTGGAATATCCAAACATCCTGCAATACTTCCGGTACCACATGGCGATGACCTACCAGTTTCCAAAGTGCCAGAATCCTTTTCAGCTGCTTCCACTGATGAAGAAGAGGACATTGGTGGTCCTGAACCATCAACCTCAAGTAACACAGATTTTGAGCAAACTACATCCACTAAACCACACTTAATAACCCAAGGTGAACTGAATGATCTTGTAAGAGATCTGAATTTACCGAAGAACAAGGCGGAGCTTTTGGGTTCCAGATTGCAACAGTGGAATCTCCTGGCAGAAGATGTTACAATTTCTGTGTATAGGAACCCCAGAAGCCGCTTATTACATTCTTTTTCAAAGAGGGTGACCTTTCTGCGTGCCACAACATTTCTGGTTTAATGGCAGCCCTCAAAATCAATTACATACCGGAAGAGTGGAGGCTTTTCATTGATTCATCCAAGACAAGTCTTAAAGCTGTTTTGTTGAATAATGGTAATGTGTTACCGTCAATTCCAGTTGGTCATGCAGTTCATATGAAAGAAACTTATGAAAACATTAAGCACCTTTTGAAGTGTATAAACTACGATCATCATCATTGGTCACTTTGCGGTGACTTAAAAGTGGTCGCTCTTTTGCTTGGACTACAGGGTGGATACTCCAAGTACTGTTGCTTTCTCTGTGAGTGGGATAGCCGTGCACGAAGTGACCATTACATCAGAAGACATTATCCAATCAGGCAGTCATTGCAGCCTGGCAGTAAAAACGTTGAGAACCCAGCAGTTGTCGACACCAGCAAGATTTTGTTGCCACCCTTGCACATTAAGCTGGGTCTCATGAAAAACTTTGTCAAGGCAATGGAGAAAACAGATGAGGCTTTCAAATACCTCATCAGAAAAATTTCCAAGACTGAGTGAAGCTAAAATAAGAGAGTGAGTATTTGTTGGTCCGCAAATTTGAAAACTTCTTCATGATGACGAGTTTCTTTGCGTGTTGCATGGCAAGGAAAAAGCAGCATGGCTAGCATTTAAGTCAGTGGTGGACAATTTTCTTGGAAACAACAGATCTGATAATTACAATGAAATTGTAGAAAATCTCCTTCTGAAGTATAAGAGTCTTGGCTGCAACATGTCTTTGAAAATTCATTTTCTGGATTCTCATCTGGATTTCTTTACGTCAAACTGTGGAGCGGTCAGTGATGAGCATGGTGAACGATTTCACCAGGACATTGCTGCTATGAAGACAAGGTATCAAAGCAATTGGAGCCCTTCAATGCTTGCTGATTACTGTTGGACTGTGACAAGAGACACCTCATCGATTGACTACAAGAAGCAAGCAAAGAGAGCTCGAACAGCGACTGAATAATGACGGAATGGGTTCAAATGTGCCTTTTTAAAACATGATATGTGAACTTTAAATAATGTTTTTATTTTTTCTATAATTTTATGTTAAAATATCAATTAATTGAGTACGTAACCACAATTTTTATAATGCTAAAGTAGAAAGACTAGCTGTTCAGCCAGAGAATTAAACAAGCATACATTATTTGTATTACTGTAATGTAAATTCATCATTTAAAAAAAAACCAGAGCCAATTGGTGAATTTCATTATGATATTTGAAATCAGCATGTCAAAATCAATAAGAAATGGTACATTTAATTTCTGGTACAAAAAACTTTTGAAAATTTGTTGACTAGTGTAATCAAAAACTTACATTTTATTCATGTATCACTGTCACTCACTTTGTGTTGCATAATTCATCGACTTTTCTTCGTTGAGTGTTACTATTTTCGGGAGAGTACATATAAGGGAAACAATACAATTAATGTCTAACTTTCAACCACAGTTGCATCCCTTAGATGTGGCCGACGTACTAATGGCGAGAATTATGGATTATTGTTAATGGTCTAAAGAAACTTTTTTTTATTTTTTTACTGCAAGAACACAAAAATGAGGCCATCGTTTGTCCTCACGCTGAGGCCGACACTTTTCACCGCAACTAGAAATAAAAACAGGTTGAAAAATTGAAAACCATCCTGGTTAACTGAGAACAAAAATCTAGTATTTAATTATTTATTAAAATTAAAGCTAAAAGTTCACATCCTACAGCTACCATTATTTCCCGTCACTTCTTCTTCGGTCCCATTGATCTAGCGAGATTTCAGCAAATGTTCATGCTGTGGTGGTGAATTATAAATGTTCTGCGTATTGTCCTATTTTAGTTGGATGACCTTGCTTGTCTGGCATAACCAAAGGGGCTGGGGGACAAAGCGTAATCACGGATGCAGTAAACAACAGACATAAGGTCGTTCACTGCCAACAGCCGTTGTCTCATTGATGTAAGCATAATTACTTGTTAGTGCATTCAGGATTGTTTTGTTAAATGGACAACATTTCCTGTTCAACCCCTAATGAATTATAATTAGGAAATATTGTATTAATAATTGTCGATAAATTATACAAACTATTGCCATTGTCGACTAATTTGAGGTTGTGCATTGGGCTGGCAAAATTATCACGTCAAACAAATGTCCACCAAAACCATCATTGCAAGAGAATGTGATTTAATATGAAACAAATATAAAGGTACGTTATCAGGCACTCGCAGGAAATAAAGAAGTAGAACACCAGACAACAGAAAAACAACAGACATGAGTGGCTTACCCAGGATTTGAACACTGGACCTTCCGTGCGACAACCCCGCCTAGCCATGCAAGCGAATCACACTATCCGCCCTGCCATCTACGCATCATCAATAAATGATGTTTCAATGGCAGGTCAACAGTGCGAACCACAATACACGACACCAGAAGTCCGCCATGGGCAGTTCAGCCTATTAATGACGCAATCACTTCTGTTGTATTTCTATCAAGCAGTATAGGCCGAATCCAACAAGTTAGTTGCTTAATACTTGTACAGGACGTGGTAACAAACAGTGAGAACTTTTATTGGCTAGGTTTTGATTTTTCTAGGCAATTTTTTTCATTCAGGGAGTTTGCCATTGCTTTCTGAACGGTACGGCGCTTATACCATTGTTAAAAATCCACACAAAGCGATCTGCTACCAAACCGCCTGCAGCAGGTTTCGAACCTGGTATATCTGGATTATGAAACTGCGTTCATATCCATTAGGCCAAAGACGCCGACAAATCCAACAAGACAAGGACCTTAATACTGTGTCCAATAAATGATAGTAAACTAGAACAGTGAGAACAGGATAGTGGGTAGGTTTGGTATTGTACAAACATTTATTACAAATAAGGGAGGGAAACCTGAGGCCTGTAAACAGTAAATTAATATGAAACAAATATAAAGGTACGTTATCAGGCACTCGCAGGAAATAAAGAAGTAGAACACCAGACAACAGAAAAACAACAGACATGAGTGGCTTACCCAGGATTTGAACACTGGACCTTCCGTGCGACAACCCCGCCTAGCCATGCAAGCGAATCACACTATCCGCCCTGCCATCTACGCATCATCAAAAAATGATGTTTCAATGGCAGGTCAATAGTGCGAACCACAATACACGACACCAGAAGTCCGCCATGGGCAGTTCAGCCTATTAATGACGCAATCACTTCTGTTGTATTTCTATCAAGCAGTATAGGCCGAATCCAACAAGACAAGGACCTTAATACTGTGTCCAGTAAATGATAGTAAACTAGAACAGTGAGAACAGGATAGTGGGTACTGCTTGATAGAAATACAACAGAAGTGATTGCGTCATTAATAGGCTGAACTGCCCATGGAGGACTTCTGGTGTCGTGTATTGTGGTTCGCACTGTTGACCTGCCATTGAAACATCATTTTTTGATGATGCGTAGATGGCAGGGCGGATAGTGTGATTCGCTTGCATGGCTAGGCGGGGTTGTCGCACGGAAGGTCCAGTGTTCAAATCCTGGGTAAGCCACTCATGTCTGTTGTTTTTCTGTTGTCTGGTGTTCTACTTCTTTATTTCCTGCGAGTGCCTGATAACGTACCTTTATATTTGTTTCATATTAATTTACTGTTTACAGGCCTCAGGTTTCCCTCCCTTATGTGTAATAAATGTGTATACAATACCAAACCTACCCACTATCCTGTTCTCACTGTTCTAGTCTACTATCATTTACTGGACACAGTATTAAGGTCCTAAGGGTCTTGTTGGATTCGGCCTATACTGCTTGATAGAAATACAACAGAAGTGATTGCGTCATTAATAGGCTGAACTGCCCATGGCGGACTTCTGGTGTCGTGTATTGTGGTTCGCACTATTGACCTGCCATTGAAACATCATTTTTTTGATGATGCGTAGATGGCAGAGCGGATAGTGTGATTCGCTTGCATGGCTAGGCGGGGTTGTCGCACGGAAGGTCCAGTGTTCAAATCCTGGGTAAGCCACTCATGTCTGTTGTTTTTCTGTTGTCTGGTGTTCTACTTCTTTATTTCCTGCGAGTGCCTGATAACATACCTTTATATTTGTTTCATATTAATTTACTGTTTACAGGCCTCAGGTTTCCCTCCCTTATTTGTAATAAATGTTTATACAATACCAAACCTACCCACTATCCTGTTCTCACTGTTCTAGTCTACTATCATTTACTGGACACAGTATTAAGGTCCTAAGGGTCTTGTTGGATTCGGCCTATACTGCTTGATAGAAATACAACAGAAGTGATTGCGTCATTAATAGGCTGAACTGCCCATGGCGGACTTCTGGTGTCGTGTATTGTGGTTCGCACTATTGACCTGCCATTGAAACATCATTTTTTGATGATGCGTAGATGGCAGGGCGGATAGTGTGATTCGCTTGCATGGCTAGGCGGGGTTGTCGCACGGAAGGTCCAGTGTTCAAATCCTGGGTAAGCCACTCATGTCTGTTGTTTTTCTGTTGTCTGGTGTTCTACTTCTTTATTTCCTGCGAGTGCCTGATAACATACCTTTATATTTGTTTCATATTAATTTACTGTTTACAGGCCTCAGGTTTCCCTCCCTTATGTGTAATAAATGTTTGTACAATACCAAACCTACCCACTATCCTGTTCTCACTGTTCTAGTCTACTATCATTTACTGGACACAGTATTAAGGTCCTTGTCTTGTTGGATTCGGCCTATACTGCTTGATAGAAATACAACAGAAGTGATTGCGTCATTAATAGGCTGAACTGCCCATGGCGGACTTCTGGTGTCGTGTATTGTGGTTCGCACTGTTGACCTGCCATTGAAACATCATTTTTTTGATGATGCGTAGATGGCAGGGCGATGTCTAGCATTGTCTTACCTGCAGCACTCTACCTAATTCTGTCTTCTGCTTCTTTGGTCCTTGGCCACTAATTAACAAAGCAATCAGTGACCATCACGCCTGGTGGCGTCTTCTAGGGCAGAACAAACTATCTCTACTGTGCTCAGCTGGCAGCCATATTGGTGTGGTACCCCAGCTCTGGTTCATGCTTTGCCTGCACAGTTCTCTGCCAGGTAGCTTATGGCTTTTCTACTCTACCTAATTATTTAATCCACATTGCATACATGTTAATTTTTGTTTGTTTATTTATTTGTGTAGTCTTGTTTATTTGTACCTACTGTGTTACTGTAACATTTAAAAATGAAATATTTAAAAATGAAAACATTGTGTCTGCATGCGCGCGCGTGTGTGTGTGTGTGTGCCTCTGTGTGTGTGTGTGCCTGTGCGTGCGTGCAGAGAAGGCGTATGAAGGACTTTTTCTTCGTAATACTTCCGTTTTAGTTGTTTATGAATTTTCTTCTTTTTGGGAACAGGGGGTGTCGGGGTAGGAACGAGACCCTGATTGAGCCACATTCAACGTCAGCCCCTTCCTGTATTAACTAATCACAGCCTTTTACCCTGGTTCATGATCATCTTAATGTTTCCCAGGCTGGACAATTGTTTGTAGTAACAGGCAAGCGATTTTGAATTATGTTAATTCGGCACATGTTTTTTATATTTGTTTAATCATTTTAATATTGAATACATCTGGGAACTTAAAATTTAAAACAACCTTACTGTATTGCCAGATGTACAAGATTATTAGTAGCCCCCCCCTTCACTAATAACTGATAATGGGAATGCGCCCCAGAGGTGAAAGCCTTCAGCTGCTTTGTTTACCGGATGTTCCTTTCAGCGTGTTATTTTTCCTTCTAATAGGATCTTTTCGCCCAATCTGAGGTGACGCGTAGGAAGAATAAGTTGTGTCACTCCCAGACTTGTTTACGTTTCACCATGTGAATCGTAATATTACAAGGCTAATTAGACCGGCTGGCATATTATATTTTATCGCCCAGTGTCGTGTAATGCAGACGGTGACATCAAATCATTGTTGACACAAGGTGGTGTCGCACGATCGACGGAAAGAAAGCCAGATTATCTGTCTAGGAAATCTGTCTAAGAGATGTACGTAGACACAGTTGATAATAGGTAATCGCTTCCGATGGTCCGTCTCTGTGTCAATAGTACAGATAATCTGTCAGATGAGACAATATGGGCGGAAGGCATTAATCAGGAAATGAGTTCACAGATGTGTTCGTAAAGTTGCACAAGGGCAATTGGAAGTATTACTGCCATATTTGAAAGAGGTCACGAGTTTAAATTTTAAAATTACTTACTTAGTCGTTCACCTTCTACCGTGAGGTGTAGAGGTTAAATTTTAAAATTGATATTTTAAAACATGCGGGGTAATGATTTAACACTCCGACCAACATAGTTCTAAAGAGGCAGGATTGGTCTAAATTGAGAGCCTGAAATAAACTTTAGCTCTGATTGGAAAGCTGGTCGGAAATACCAATGTGGAAGCTTGAGGGAAAATGAGAATATAACCTAGCAAATTCGGAGACACAAATCAGACTGCATCGCAACGTCAAATTAGCAACTCCCAGGAGCCAGAGAGACATCGGACTAGAATTCCAAATTATAAGTGACAGACGAAGTATTTGGGCATCTTTGTAACTTAGAAAAGAAAACCCGCATTTTTAAATACCAAGACTGGAGACTTCTGGAATCAGAGCACCCTTCATAAGAGGAATACTAAAATTTCCCCGACCAAGGGTTCGAAGTATCTACATAGTTGCTGTGTCCATTCATCTGTGCTAGGAGATTGTGTTCCCAAAACAAATTTAATTTGGGGTAAGCGTAAACATTTATTTTACAATGTGAATTTGACATGTCTGTACTTGCTAAGTGGTTATATAAGGCATAGGAGGCTGGCAACCTCAACATATGAAAATAGTATATTCATAAACACTACAGCAAGCGCTGGTGTTGGCTTTATGCCAGTTCGCTCAGGAAAGCGAAAGCAAAAGCGACCACAAACTCCGAATGGAGCAGTGCGATGATTACCTCACATGTGCCTAGGGTGTATAGTATCATTTTGTGAGATATGTGTACTTTTATAATGCTAGTTCAGGCAAAAGCCTGTCCAGACACATTTTCCCATTTAAGTGACCAGAAGAATAATGGGCTTTCTATTTATACTCCATGATGCTGTATATGCTCAGGGAGAACAAAAAATTCAGAGAGACCCAACTGGTGGAAGGACAGCGGGAAATGGCGCTTGTTTAATCTCCCGACCACATTGTACTTAGCAGAGGCATTTGTTCTTTTTATTTTTTCTAAAGTTCGTGGTTCGAAGCTACAAGACTCTTCTTAGTACCAGACTAGTTTGAAGTAAAAGTCTTAGCCACTATCTTGTGAGTCAAGAGCTGGTATTCGACACTGCATGCCCTTATTGTGGTGAGATTTGATGAGGTATAAATATGGTGATAGGGGACCTAGTGTACTGAATGAGATCAGCTGTGAAGGTTTCTGAAGATAATAAGTTTGGTGTGTATACAGAAGACCTTACTTGCTACCACATTTCGATCTCAATCAGACTTATTCTTGATCAATGTGAATAATAGCTTCGTTAAGTGTCTAGGGTATTGTAATAGTGTTGTGGAATAATCTCAATACAAAACATATACAAACAAATATTAAATCCTAAGATAAACTCAACTAACTCCAGCTGTTAAATTTTATAATGAAAAATTTTCTGTTAAACTTTATTGGTCCTGAGCCTAAATATTGTTTTGGTCAGGACTTTAGTCAATGATAATCAATTTGATTGCATAATATAATTACAAATATATATTAAAATATTTACATGCAATAGACAGTATGTCTATAGTACATGGGTACAATTTTCAAATGGATATTCTTTAATATATCTAATTACTGGTATTATGAAGCATGTCGGGAATTATCATCATCTGTCGTGAAATATTCTAATCCACATATATAAATTATCAGGTAAATATAAAGCCTAACAAATACATTTAATAAAGGAAAGAGAAATGGTAAAAGAACAGTGCTGTCACAATGGCAGTACTCGAGATCCCCTTTGTTTTATGCTTCGTCTGCAAATTGTAACGTTTCCACGTTAAATATAAGCCACTGCATAAATACAAGCGTTTCCACAACACATTAAAACGGGTATTGCATTTCTAAGAAAAACATTGAGAGGCACACTGCATAATGACCTAAATTAATCCTAACATTAATTATACTACGTTACCAAAACGAACGAACAGATGGACTCAAATAGAAAGAAGGGAGGACTGAAAATCAGGAACGCATGCAACATTAAACACGTGTCTCGCTATTAATGCCACCCCCAACAAGCGTAACGCGATATACAATTACTACTATCACGCGTGTAAGGCCACATGCACTAACTTTTTTTCAGACGGACAGTGATAAAAACACTAACCTTCCCAGAGTTAGGTTTTAAAATCTTGAAAAACACTTATTAGAAAAGATAACATTAGATGGGTTTACGTTTGAAAACATTACAGTACCCAGACAGCACATCTTCGAAACAGGAGGTAGAAGAAATTGCATATTTTGAACGCAGCCACTTAGCTCTTTTAAATTTGTATATTTGGGTTCCTTAGGGCTTGCTGACAAAGAATATGTAAAACGTTACGCAAATAGTCTAGGAATTAATAAATTATAACCAAAATAAAATAGTGGGGATGCCTGACAGCATGAAATCATTTCTGCTCATAAAATTTTTTTATAACGTGTTTGAAAAAACCTTACGTTACGGAAATAGCCTACCATGTTAACTCCTAATTGATTGGAGCGCAACAAATATAAGACTAAACACGATTGGTCGGGCTATAAATACTATCTTGTGTTGTTATGGGAAACGAATAGACGGGGTAATTTTTTGAAAAGATGTGGAGACGTGGTTTCATTGGGTAGAGCTGCGAATATACTTGATTCAGAGCGTCTGTTCATTGCCACATCTTGTAATAAACCTACTAAGAAGCAGTACGTTGAGCACCAGTGTATATTTTTATATAAAATAAATCCTGGAACACCGGCAGATCGGTGTTGTGCTATATCCATTGCCAGTCAACGAAACTGTTTATTATTCTATGAATTGTGGTAAGCTTGAAATATTCAATATCTTTTAATGAAAATTGAATGTAAATTGTTAATTTATGCCTGTATATATGTGTAGTTCAGTAGCGAACATGATGTAAAGCCTATAATGCTTCAGCCTGAACAGAAGGTGTCGGAGGAAAGTAAAACTGCATGGAATGGCCAAACAGTACACTGACACCTAGATTATTGATTAGACAGAAATAATGCTGGAATTGCAGAGGCGTAGTAACCATTAGGGAGGGAAATACTGGTATAAAGTATTTCAGATGAAGCTGACAGTTGGCCTAACGCTCTGAACTCAATGTTTGTGATGTATTGTGCTCAGTGTAGAACTAGAGTATCAATTAGTTATGAAGTAGAAGGTACATCCTTCTTGTTTTCAGGGACTGTGGTCTTAACGTTATTGAGCAGCACCTGGTCAGAGCTTTGCTGAATCCAGAGTCGGACAGCATACTCCTTGGTCCATTTAGCTATCAGTGAGGTGTCTCCAGAGCCCAGGGGAGAAATCGAGCAGAGGAGTCTTTTCCTGCCGCCATCACGCAAGATAAGCTGATGTGGCCAGCTGAGCTCAACATTATGTACCCCCATCTTAAAATGACAGTGTAAAATTAAAATTGATTGTGATTCCTGGTTCCCTTTGTATTTGAATCAGGACCCATATACCTTCATGACAGCACTGAATACATATTGTTATTTGAAAAGTTATCAGTGACTCCTTTAAGATATCCTCGTAGAGTGTTTTATGTATGTGAGTGTCACAGTGTTGTCAAGTGTAGTGAAATAAATTAAATTGTTTATCTGTCTGTTGTTGTTTTGACTTACACTTCATCATACACATACCCTAGACATATAACGTAGTCATCACACTATTCCAGAATAATTCTGACTGAGGTATACATATGTGGCAGCAAGTAAGGTTATATATAATACACTACTCTTATTAGATATATATACCTTCACAGCTGATCTCAGTCAGTACACTAAGTCCCCTATAAATATTTATAACATCTCACTTCACCACATATATTGGGGGCTCGTCCGGGATTTTGAATCTTTACCTATTAAAAATAGTGGGGGTAATTCACTTCAGGGAATATAAGAATTAAAAGGTATCCTTGGGTGGAATTAAATAAGGTTGAGCTCTCGGTGCCTGTGTTGTCCATTAGATATATATTTAGAGATTGAATTGTTGATTAGACATTGTATAAATTTACCTGATAGACAATGGCGGACCTGGCCAAATTTCGATCTGCTGCTGTTCAGACTGCAAAAGAGTTAGGATTAGATGGGCAAGTTATGGTTGCCTATGTCACTACTGAATGTGACAAATTTATTGAACGCGAAGAAAGAAGGTTTGAAGCCGAAAGAAAGTTAGAGGCTGAAAAAGAAATTAAGAGGTTGCAGATTGAGGCTGAGGCTAAGAAATTGGAAGCAGAAAGAGAAGACAAAAGATTAGCTGCAGAAAGGGAAGCCGAGGAAAGAAGACAGGCTGCAGAAAGAGAAGACAAGAAATTAGCTGCAGAAAGGGAAGCAGAAGATAAAAGATTACAAAGGGAACATGAGTTACGACTTAGGGAGTTTGAGTTTCAGGGCCATGCTCCTGAAAATGGTGCCAGTCCCTTTGCCTCTGATGCCACTGCTAGCCAAGGAGCCTCAACCTCAGCTATGAATTTTCATTTAGATCATTTTGTTGAGAAAGACGATGATATAGAGAGCTACCTAAATAGATATGAACTATTAGCTACCACATATGGGTTAGAGAGAGAAAGGTGGAGCTTACAGTTATCTCAAGGACTTCGTGGGGCAGCTAATGAAGTTTTTGCAAAAATGAGCAGAGGTGATCAGGAAAATTATGACATGCTAAAGCAGGCTCTTTTGTTAAGGTATGAAAAGAATGCAGAATTGTATAGAAAAAAATTTAGGAATGCTAAACTACTGTCAGGTGAAACCTATCACCAGTTCTCTGCACGAATAGAGACATACTTGGAGAAATGGACTTCTCTGGGGAAAACCCAAGATCTTAAGGAAATGGTCCTTATAGAGCAATTAAGAGAGTCCATGGCTCCAGACCTGAGAAAGTTTCTCATGGAACAAGGCGCAGAGAGGCTGGGTGAGTTGCTAAATGTTGCTGAAAGGTATCAAGCAGCTCAAGCAGAGGTAACAGGTAATAAAAAGAAACAAGTGGATAACTTTAGGGCACCACAGAACTTTAATAAATTTGATCCTAGGGATCAAAACAAAGGTAATCACCAGTTTGATAGGCCACGGTATGAAAATAAAAATAAATTCCCACAATTCGATGAAAGGAAATATGATGAAAGAAAATCTTTCAACCAAGGAAAAAGGTGGTGTAAGAATTGTCAGATGGACAATCATGACACTGACCGGTGCAGAAGGAAACCTGTGTATATGGCAACCCTTCAGGTCAGGTCGACCTCAAGACAGGAGGAGGATATTATGTTAGATACCACTCCAGAAGAGATGAGGAAGGCACAAGCTGGGGATAAAACACTCAAGCCTTGTTTCAGAAAATTGTCAACTTGTCATACAACTCCAGGCAAGGGAGATTTTTACATGAAAAACAAGTTGATATATAGGAAGACTGGAGCTAGATCCAAAGGTCAGGGACAGCTGGTACTTCCTAAAAGATATAGGGCAGACTTAATAAGGAGCCTACATGTGAAACCAGATGGGGACCATGAGAAGATAGGTACCATCATTCAAAAGGTGGCTCAACAATTATTATTGGCCCAAAGCAAGATGGGACATTGAGAATTTTGTAGAAAGGTGTAGCATAGCACATGAGGGAACACCCACAAGTGGGAACATTGATCAGGACCTGGACACGCCACGGGGCAAAATTAGGCCTGATAATAAAAAGACAAATAGATTTGATAAAGTGGACCAAATGGAATGGGAAGCCCCTTTTCACGGACAAGCTTCACTTAACTGTTTTACAATGGCCACTATGCGGAGAGTGCAAAAAGATGTCTTACCCCAGGATAAGCCGAAAATTCCTCAATCGGACTTAAACAAACTGGAGGAAGAGGATGTAGAGAGGAAATCTCTCATCAAGAATTTTAAGTGGGGAGAAAGCCCCAAGAAAAGAATTGGTAGCGGTCGTTTTATGCATGATAATTCGGGGAGGTAAAATCATCACTATAGAGCTTCGAGTGGAAGAGACCATACCGGTGCATGGACAAATAGGTCCACAAAATTAAAGGTCCATATGTAGCTTTGTTAAGAACGTGGACTGATGAAAAGGCAGAGGAAAACATTACATCTTCATATGTGAATGAGCTGACCACTCGTTTAAAAACTGGCTGGAAACTTGCCAATGAAAATTTGAAACAAGCCAGGAAGAAACATGCTGCCTATTATAACAGGAAGGCGAAAGACAGAAATTTGGCTGTGGGAGAGAAAGTACTGCTTCTTTTGCCCGGGAGTCAGAATAAGTTACAGATTGGATGGCAAGGTCCATATACAGTTCTAGAGAAGGTGTCTAGAACAAATTATAAGATAGATAAGAAGGGGAAAGAAAAAATCTATCATGTGAATCTCCTGAAGAAATATTTGGAAAGAGAACATCAGGAAGAGACACACTTGTTGACCTTGTCCATCGCCATGGAGATGAAAAAGGACCCACTTTCATCATTTGAATATCCATTACACCCCTGTGAGACAGCAGCACAGGTGAAAATCAGTACACATTTAACGAAAACTCAGAAAGAGAGAGTGCAACAGGTTCTAAATAATCATGCAGAGGTGTTAAAAGACCGACCAGGGCATACAAACCCATTGGAATATGATATGAAACTGATAGACCCCACACCTGTCTGTATGAAACCATATTCGATTCCGTTTGCTAAGGAGAAAGCTTTGAAGGAAGAGATAGACTATCTGTTGAAGGAAGGAATTATTTCGCACAGTGAATCTTCGTATAGTTCCGGGGTTGTACTCTTAAGGAAGCCCTCTGGAGAACATAGACTCTGTATAGATTACAGGAGACTGAATGCTATTACAGAAGGACAGGTGGATCCATTGCCGGATACAAATCAGCTGTTTGCCAGACTAAATAAAGCTAAATATTTCTCCAAAGTAGATCTGAGTAAAGGATAGTATCAGATTCCAGTAAAACCTGAGGTTAGACCATACCTAGCTTTTAGTACCTCAGAAGGACACTATGAGTTTAATAGATTGCCATTTGGATTGAAGAATGCGCCTAGTGTCTTCTCTAGAATGATGAGAAAATTGTTGGATGTAAACATTTCGGAGGAACGTAATGAATCCCTGAGTTGCCTCTTTGATTGAGGATATTCCGAATGTTTCATACAGGATAATAAGAAGATTATGGGATCCACTACGAAAACTCTGCTATCACCAGGTATATGTTATCTCCTCATAACGTACATTTTGAGGGAAATATAATGTTCTCTGGACATGTCATTGCGCAGACTCAGAGAAGAGAAATGGTGAATACGGGTTGCGAAGCAGCATTAAGACAAGCACTCACACTTGCGGCTGTTACAGTAACATAACCGAAATATATTATTGGTTGTAGAAGTCTGAGGCAGATTTCATGAGTAGTGCCTACTCTGAATGGACCCAACTACATAAAACCATGATAGCACCACAGCAGAGTAAAGTCAAGTTGACTTACATTTATCTATGTGTATATAGAATAAAGGACTGACATATAATGTCTGTTTTAAGAGGGGAGGTGTCGTGAAATATTCTAATCCACATATATAAATTATCAGGTAAATATAAAGCCTAACAAATACATTTAATAAAGGAAAGAGAAATGGTAAAAGAACAGTGCTGTCACAATGGCAGTACTCGAGATCCCCTTTGTTTTATGCTTCGTCTGCAAATTGTAACGTTTCCACGTTAAATATAAGCCACTGCATAAATACAAGCGTTTCCACAACACATTAAAACGGGTATTGCATTTCTAAGAAAAACATTGAGAGGCACACTGCATAATGACCTAAATTAATCCTAACATTAATTATACTACGTTACCAAAACGAACGAACAGATGGACTCAAATAGAAAGAAGGGAGGGCTGAAAATCAGGAACGCATGCAACACTAAACACGTGTCTCGCTATTAATGCCACCCCCAACAAGCGTAACGCGATATACAATTACTACTATCACGCGTGTAAGGCCACATGCACTAACTTTTTTTTTCAGACGGACAGTGAAATAAAAAAAACACTAAAACCTTCCCAGAGTTTGGTTTTTTTTTTTAAAAAATCCTTAGTTATGTAACGCCAACAAAATAGCACTCCTGAAATATTTAATAAACTAATTAAACGTTTTACGGGCAAAAAGTCTCTAGGGGGGAATTTTGGGAATTGGGGTTAATGAAATTAATAAAAACCAAAATTAAAAAAATTTCCTATTTGGGATTTTGCCTGACAGCATGAAATTCATTTCTGCTCAAAAAAATTTTATTTTATTATAAAAAACGTGGGGGGTTGAAAAAAAAACCTTTACGTTTACGGAAATTAGCCTTATACCAATGTTAACCCCCTAAATTTGATTTTTTATGGAGCGCAAAAAGCAAAAAATTATTTTAGACTAAAAAAACCACGATTGGGGTCGGGGCCAGTTTAATAAATTACTAATCTTTGTGTTTGGTTTTTTTATAACACCGTTTTTTTTTTGTTATGGGAAACGAAAAGACGGGGTAGAACTTTTTTTTTTTTATTGAAAAACGAATAAGATGGTGGGAGACGTGGTTTCATTTTGGTAGAGCTTGGGCGAAATATACTTGATTCCAAGAGCCCCCCCCCCCCTGGTTCATTGCCACATCTTGTAATAAACCTACTAAGAGAAGCAGTACGTTTTTTATTGAGCATCCAGTGTATATTTTATATAAAATAAAGCCCCTGGAACACCGGCTGAATGCGGAGTTGTTAGCTATAATCCATATGCCAGTCAAACGGAAACTGTTTATTAAATTCTCACACGTAAATCAAACCCATGTCACACAGTATGTGATAGAGGGAATGTACGCGCAAGTACTAGAGGTGCGCGAGCTCTGCCTGTCGAGCCACTGTGAAGCGTATATATCACGATCAGTGGACACAATTCGAGTATATAATCAAGGACATCTTGTACAGAGGTGGAGAGAGTGCGCTCGACAAGCACAACATATCCTCTAGGTCACACAGGAGCTGACTGAGAATATACAGGAGAACAGATCGAGCTCTCTGAGCGGTGCGAGTGGTGGCGAGTCTACGTCGAGAGGACTAGAGGCTCTATCACACCAAGGTGGTACACAGGGAGATGTGAGAACGATTAGCGAGAGGTGTCATAGGTGTGAGGGATGGGGGGGGGGGAGGAGGGTGGGGAGGGTGGGGGGTGGGTGGATTACGGCATTCAATACAACGAGTTACTTGAAGCTGACAGTTTGCCTTCAGGGCGTGGGTACTCATCTTTGCACACCTCCCATATGTATACAGATAGTGATACATCTGGTAGATTGTGTGTCTTCGAACGCTGTAGTATATTAGTGAAGCGATGGAGTGAGTAACTATAGCAGATATAAGTGAATTTACAGAGACTATAGACGAGAAGGTAGGTCAAATAGGCGACAGGCGAACTAACCATGCTAATGAGTGGATTATCGGGCTGTGACCACATGAAGAGAGCGTGTGTGGGCGTTAACGGTGATAACACACTGTGTCGTGGCGCTGGATGTGGGCTACCGTGGTTATCCAGGTGGGATGTAAGGACACGAACTCATATTAGCTGGTATTAGGGTGGGTGGTGAGAACCCGAGAGAGGTACGGTGGACCACGTACAGGATCTGGCTCGCGTGGGGCGTCGCTCTATAGCGCAGAGATGAGACCTGTGCATCTACATGTGTGCCCAGGAGTGCACGTTCGCGACTGCGCACTCAGGGAGTAAACACGAGCTGTGTATGCAGAGTGTGAAGTGAGTGGAGTGTCAGTATTACTGCGAGTCCTGCATATCGCTCTGCCAGTATCAGAGGTCAGTGACACAGTAGGGCCTAACATGAAATCTTCACATCTCCATTATATTACAGTATCTATATATATAGAGGCTCCCCATCGACACCAAATAAGATCATAGATATATGTGAAGCGCGCACAGCACTTTGCATGGATGTGGTAACATAGATGATAATATGCGATTTTATCTAATATCCAATATACACAGGAGTGGTGTAGAACATTCTTCGCGAATTACAATATAGAGCGCGCGTCATAGGCGCGGACAGCAACCTCGTCAAGTTGACAAGGGTTGTATGGGGAGTCATAGGATAGGGAACAGAGAGTGTCTAGCGCGTGATGTGCGTATATATACATCAAAACAAAATCTCTCATACATAGGCGCACTATTACACTGTTTTTTTTTTTTGTGATAAATTATTCACGCGATATGATACGCCCCTCCTAGATTATAGCGTTATAGCTAGACAAGTCTGAGCGGGAGGGGGAGCGGGCAGCAGCAGTTCTTGATATAGCTTGTGTATAGGAGAGAATTAGTCTATAAGGAGGTATCACTGATTAGGGGAATTTGGGTAGCGTAGTATACTACGAAATCTTGAGCATGGTGGAGAATTGATAACACATGTTCTAGTAGCAGAGAGATCTAATGAGGTGAGACTCAGTAATTGAGAGACACATTGACTTTGTAGAGATGTGCACGGAGGGTAGTAGTGCTCTGCGATCACTTACATTTGAATCAGTATCACAACATATAGCCACACACACATGCACACAGCTACGATGTAGAGAGAAACATACACGACAGCGATACTTATATATCTGAGTGATTTGAGTAGTCTCTCTCTGTTTCTAACTCAGTTATAAATTTCCCATGATTCTGAGTGATAGAGTATGCCTCGTGCGACAACAGTTATAATAGACACTTCAGAGGGGTGAATGGTCAGTGACAGTGTGGTATGCGAGCGATGTGTGTGTGTTGGTGTAGCTCTATTGAGAGACAGATGAGACACACACACATCTACAGAAGGTTGAAATTATATAATGATTTGTAGCATTGATGATCTATGTTGGTGATATTATGAGTGAGTGATTGTTAGCAAGTGTATACAGGCAGTCTAGGCATGAGGCGGACTAGGTCTGGGTACCAGTCGTCACATAGAGCGACTTAGTGTATCAAGCACGACGATTTTCATTGTCAAGACATACACAAGGAGATTTGGAGGAGAGTGATAGTAGTCATAGTGGAGGAGCTGGTGTCAGAGTAAATGGGGGAGAGGTCTATGAAGTTCTATTAATAGCACAGGCGACGAGCAGTATAGATGGGATAGGGATTACATAGACTGACACTCACTTAACAGCTGATCTCTGTCAGTACACTAAGTCCCCCTATAAACACACACACTTTATCAAACATCTCACTCATTCACCAAACATCGCCCAATGGTTCCTTTAGTTTTATAATATGGTCTACTCTGTTAATTCTTTTTGGAGGAAGTTTTTATTCAATACTGGAGATATTTCAAGGAATAGTAATAAGTTGTTTCAGGCCAGATATATCACTTAGCTGAGCCCGGGAATCGCAGCAATTGCAGTCAGTTTGGCCAAACGCTTCAGAATCCACTGTACCTTAAGCCTCTTTTAAACACAGTGTCAGGAGACTCCTTGATCCAGTGCTGAATTGCCCTATCATTTCAGTATCAAGCATCATACAATACCAGCAGGAACCCCTGTCAAAAGCAATTTATGGTTCTGTCATAATCTCAAACTAATTTCCTCCATATTNACCTGTAAACATACATTTCTCCAAAGAACATGGTCAGCTCTTCTGACAACCTAGCATCTCCACTTCTGATTAGGAGTGAATAGGAGGACCACACAGCAGTCATCCGGGTTATATAGGTGGGTTGGGGGCTTATCCATAGCCAATATGATGTGCCACTATTACACATGTGTGAGGCAATAGCGTAGCGGGGCGCGCAGGGCGCGGTCATGGTCACACTTGTCACATGACTGGGAACTCACCGGGATGTGCTTCTATAAATACAATCAAGTTTGTGAATAGAGTGGTAACACACGTGAGCAGTCTCTCAGATGAGGAATCGCGGAGCGACACACACTGTTACGCGCACAGATCTGGAGTATGTGAATCTACTCTCTCTCTCACTGGGACACTGAATACACACACTGAGTGTACAGAGAGTAGCGTGCTCAATCCACTCTAACAGAGACTCTGTGGGACAGCAGCGTACGTACGTGCAGCACGGAGACAGCTACTCCTAGTGCGACTGTGAGGACACAGTCGATAGTAGAATAGACTCTCATGGTTGTTGCTGCAAACACTTTGTTCACTAGGAATCAAGGACTAGTGTGTAGAGAGGTATGATACACACTCTAGTCGACGTACTCACACTATTAGCTGTACACAGGTTCTACTTTGTACATGATCTACACTCTCTAACGGTGGGTAGATGAGCGAGAACGCTAAGGTGTCAGAGTTTAGTGACTACCTTGACCATGTAAGCGCGACCAAAAGCACAGGCGTGCTAGTATATCACGAGTGCGAGAGTCGACTTTATATACCTACCACAATAATATCGGGCGGATTTTATGCATAATCACACATCACCGACCGACGCCAGAGATACCGACCGACTGATGAGAGAAGCTGTCACCTTTGATTTATAGCTTACCTGAGTGCAATGACCCCTGCACTTGCCTTTTGCTAAGTCGAGTCAAAATCTGGCCGGTTTGAATCTTAGAGGGTTTTATACGTGTCATAAAAAACAGATCGTGGGTCGTCAATCCAGCCCCTGGAACTCTTCTACCGCAGGACATAAGAGGGTGTCCAAGACTCTACATCTTTATCCCCCTCATTTGGGTGGCTAACGAAACGATCAACGCTGGTGTATTGTTCAACCAAACCAAAGAAGGTCAGCACTTCTAAGTATGATGAGTACACAATTAGTAACATTTCTGTCGCATTGTGAGCATAGAAAACTGTCATGATGAGAAAATGAAGTAGCATAGCAAGAGACAAAAATAACAGCATAGCTATAAGGGTTGTTTATATCCTTAATTAACAGACACATGCTGATACATTGTAACTCTAATTGAATAACAGCCCAGCTGAAATATAAATTTTGTTGTCCCTATAATTGGATGACTTGTTGTAAAATTGTAATTTACATAACTATATAAATAATAAATGCTTGTAAATCCTTCCTGTAAACTGAAACCCCTGTACAACTTTCTTACATAGTTCCAATGTTTTCAAACATGCCCACCCTTCAGCACAAGAGTAAGATAGTGTATATACAAAATAAAAAAATACGGTGAAATTGTAATTTGAACGACTTCGTCCAATTTTAATCAGGTGTTAAACTCGATAAGACTGACAATTCAAAAACTCCTGCTGTATTTCACTTGCCTTAGATATCACAGTTAGTTACACAGCGGAGTGGCCAATTTAATTTCTGTCCTCCTCTCTACTAATTTTTCGAGATCAGATCAATGGGAGCTCAGACCTAGCCATGGTAATATTGTTTAGATTATAACGTATTCGCGTAAATATTTGTTTTATTATCTTATGCAAATCTTTTTAAAAAAGATTTGTGGCTCCCATGTAGGTAGTACCATATCACCCCGATACTCGATCTCAGACATACCATGAATATAATATACCCGTAGACTTTAACAAAACCCGTATATAGATCTTTCCTGTTTCGAGCACTGGCACACATTAATATTTTCACTGGAGTCAACCATGTATTCTGGGGGGGTTCCTCTGTCTGTAATTGTCTAGTACTATATACAACCTGACCTCAGAAACGCCAGATTAAAAAACCTTCACGCCACACTGAGGGCTCGTTTCCTCGGATATTTTCTCATAAATATCTTTTTTATCTTGAGCCATACTTAGTCCTATTCAATCTATCTACAACTCTATCTTGTGCCACCCAAATCAATTCTCAAACAGACCAGCACGCTCCTATTTTTGAAAAAAATTCTATCACTATAGTGGGGGGCGATGCATTACTAGAGGGTGTATAATATATCACATCTTTTTATACATGTTCTACTTCTAAAGATAGATATTGGACTAAGAGACGTATGAGACAGATGCGCCCGTTGATAAGGGTAGACTCAGCCGGATAAATAGTTAAAGCTCACAAAGTTGCACGGAAATTTTTTGTTCATTTAAATTATCACACTATAAATTTCTCTCTGAAGATCTTCACCACAAATTCGTAGGATTTATATTCTAGTACAAGCTAACGATATACATAGCCAACTCTACTACGTTATAGCGCACTACAATAGCGTGGGGCGGTGACAGCACGTAGGACGATGAGTTGTGGGAGCTGGGAATAACAGACTTTGCGAATCATAAGATTATGGAAGACAGAAGCAAGAGTTTCTAATATGCGACTATGGGGTTGAGGTGTAGAGTAGTTGTGATCTCTACAGCAGCAGACAGGATCCACACAAGTATGAGAGGTGGACGAGACAAGCAGGATAGTGGATAGTGTGAGCTAGAAATGGACGACATGTTTGGAACTACCTCATACAGGGAGCTCCCATACAAAGTCGCGAGAGGTAAATCACTTAGAGAAGTGTCTGAGTTGACATGCGATTCAGTGAAAGGAAAGTCCGCGCGAAGGAGAAACAGTGTAAGCGCGTTAGATGACATGAAGATGCACATCTGCGAGTCATCTGTCAGACAATGCTCAAGCGAGAGAAGACACACTCACACAAGCACGATAAGGGGAGACAGCACATGAGCTAGCTGAGGCAGCGCAGCCAAAGTACATAAAGTGCGAATTTTCATGTGTCACATAGGCCGAGATAGAGGGAACATATAGGCTGTGCGTAGGCACAGAGCATAGCGGTATCTCAGCAGGACAAATTCTCACGAACAGGTATACAGGAGCACAACACTGAGATGACCACTATCAGTGTATGAACAATAGACACAAAGTAAGTCAGGTCATGACAAACACTGCAGTATCAGAGTGATATTATCACAATTGTCTGTGTGCAACTCACACAGATAGTGTGTGGGGGACTCACAGAGCTCACGCACATCACGAGCCTGTGACACACATACAGTCATCAGTTCCACATCCAGATAAGCACTCTAGTCAGGAGTAGTCGAGAGGGCCAACACGAGGAGTAGAGTGCTGACACTGACTATGGCGAGACTCCAATTAGTCACGATGAGTGCTCAAGAGAGGAGGGAGGCGTGAGCGTGCACATAGTGAAGTCGTAACCTAGCACATACAGCACAACGATAAGACTAGCCACTACCTATGGCTTAGTGAAAGGAAAATGGAGTCTTAAACTATCTCAGGGATTGAGAGGGAGTGGCCTACGATGTTAATTTTGAAGGCTCTTCAAGAGATGACCAGGAAAGATTATGAAATCCTGAAGCAGCACTGCTTGTGAGATAATGAAAGAACTCAGATCATATAGAAAGAAATCCGAACACCTAAACTTCTTCCCAGGAGAACACTATCACCAATTCTTGCTAAGATTTGGAAACCTATTTGGAAAAATGGAGTAGTTTAGGGAAGTGTCAGGATCTGAAATTAAATGGTAAGATGGAGCAAGTGAAAGAGTCCATGCCTCAAGAAATGAGGAAGTTTATCATGGAACAAGGAGCAGAGAGATTGGAAGATATTGTAACTGTTGCTGAGAGATATCAAGCAACTCAGGCAGAATTATTAGGAAATAAGAAGAAGCAGGGTGAAAACTTCAAATCATCACAAAACTATACCAAATATGAACAAAAGGACAATACCACAAGGAACAAACAAAGGTTTGACCAAAAGGAACAAAAACCCTCTAAGATCGGATAGACACCATACCGGAAAGGAAGAAAGTGGTTGTAAAACATGTCCTAATGAGTAACCACAATACTGCAGACTGCAGAAGGAACAACCCTCCTTATTTACGCTGCGTGTTCTCGCAACAAGGGAACCAAGGGAAGGAAGGGAACTGGTCAGGTAGTCAGAATGACCTCCACATCCCCCTGTCCTGTGAGGAAGAGGACATGTAATGGCCTAAAATATTCAGTGGCTTAAATGATTCAGGTTTTGAGAAGATATTCTGTACACGTCATAACGCACAGTCTAGCAGAGGCACTATCATATTGGACTTTTGATAGTGACAACAGTAGACGCGCGCCATTAACAGGCCACAACGGGCCACCACCACCAGAGACCACCCCCCCCCCAACACCCCCCCCCCCCCCCCCCCCATGAGGCACCCCCCACTGCCCCACCCCAAACGACCCCCGCCCGCACCCCCCCCCCCCCCCGCCACACTCCCCCCCCTACAAAACCCCCCAAACACCCCCCCGCCCCACCCCCACACCCCTCCCGCACACCCCCCCCCCCCCTCCCCCCCCCCCCCCCCCCCCCCCCCCTCGCCCCCCCCCCCCCCCCCCCCCCTCTCCCCCCCCCCCCCCCCTCAACACCCTACACCTGTGATCCCAAACTAGCACCTCTCGTGCTCCAACGGCAACCGAGCATCCACCTTTTTATCTAGTGGTGGCAGCGCGACAACTCACTCAGATCGTCGTACCACTCTTAAGATGTTACTTTTTCCCTCCAAACAACTCCGCCTAAAACTCGCAGCAGTGCAAAGTAAGGTAATCACCCCCCTCAAACCACCCGCGCGTGCAACGATCTTGGGACAACAAACCCATGGCACCCACTCATCGGAGGGCCTCCCCATGTCCCCCTCCCCCCCCCCCCCCCCCCACCCCTCCCTCCCCCCCCCCCCCCATAATCTCCCCCCCCCGCCCGCACCCCCAAATCCCCATCCCCTCCCTCCCCCAAAGAGTATGTGAACCCTCTCCCAGTTGCCCGAACTCCCCGATAGTCCATGACCCCCCCCCCCCCCCCCCCCCCCCCCCCCTCCACCCCCCCCCCCCCCCCCCCCCCCCCCCCACCCCCCCCCCCCCGCGCCCCCCCCCCCCCCCCCCACCCCCCGCCCGCCCCCCAAGTAGGTGTGTGCGATATAATCACCCGTACGCCCCCCCCCCCCCCCCCACAAGACCCAACATAGACCCCGTCAAAGTTGACACCCCCCCTCCCCCACACAACTCCCAAGACCGCAGTGGTTGAGCCGGACCTCCCCCCCCAAAAGTGACCTCAAAAGTGTGCCAATGACACCCCCCCCCCTGCCTCAATTACCACCCCCCCCCCCCCCCCACCCCATAGAAACAACCAAGGTACGCCCACCCCCCCCCCGTCACCCCCTTCACAGCTAAAAAAACGAGGTTATGACCCCCCCCCCCCCACGCCCACCCGCACATACCCCCCCCTGAACATCCCTGTCTCTCCAGGACAACCCCCCCCCCCACCCCCCGATAGGTGCAAAAAAACCCTACCACCAGGGCTAAGTCCGATTGGACCCAGACCAACCTCCCCCCCAATACAGCGAGTCCCAAACCCCCCCCCGCCCCCCCCCCACCTCCCCACCAGAGGGTGTGATACCGGTCTCCCCCCCCGCCGCACCCACCCCCAACCCCCCCCCCCCCCACCCCACCCCCCCCCCACCCACCCCCCTGACCCCCTCATCCCCCCGCCCCCCCAAACCCTCCCCCAGTATAGACCGCACCCCCCCCCCCTCCAAGTGCTCAACCCCCCAGACGCCCCCCTCGAATAGGACATGTCAAAACCCCCACCGCCACGGGGACCTATACATGCTACCCCCCTCCACCCCATGGGGAGGAACCCTTACCCCACCCCAACCCATGGAGCTTCAGTGCACCACACACACCAGGTCAGATAGACCGTACCCCCCCCCCACGTGACCGACCCAAGCTCCCCCTCCCCTCCCCCCCCTAACCCAGAACCCTCCCCCCCCCCCTGATAGAACCCCACCCCCACCCCGCCTCCTAGATATTTGGACTGACAAAACCCCTCAAATTACCAATTAAAGGTCCCCCCCGCACAAGCTCCCCCCCCCCCTCGCAAAAGATCACATACCCCCCCCCCCCGCCCCGCAGTACAATCAAGATAGCAAAAAGTGTCACTATAACAGACCATGGCATGGACCATGTGGGATCATACTAGGTCTCCATTCCCTGCGCACAAGGAACCAACACTAGCCGAACGTCAGAGGTAGGCCCCAAGTCAAGAGGGAGATATTCTCCAAGATATACAGCACCACCAAAACCCCCACAACAACACACCCCCCCCCAACCCCCTCTCCTCCCCGGAACCCACCAAAAAAGCCCCCCACACACACACACACACACTAGCACCCCCCCCCCATACCCTGACCTCCCCCCCGCACTATTTTTGCAAATCCCCCCCCTAACCCCTAAATTTCAAAAACCCCCCCCCCCCCCCCCTCCATTGTTGTTTGGACCCCCCCAATCTAAACCCCACACACAACTGGAACCCTTTGCTGCGGACAACCCCCCCTCAAAAAGCAGATTTAACCCCCCCCCCCCCCTCCGCAAACCCCCTACGGAAGAAAAACGGTACCCCCCGCCCCCCCCCACCAACATCCTCAAAATACATAGCTATTTCTATTCCTGAATCTGTTGACTTACATCAATAATAACCCACCCCCCCCAGTCCCCCCCCCACCAAAAGGGAGACCACACCTAGGACCCCCCCCCGTGTGACGCGAGACGAACCCCCCCCCCCTACAACATAAAGCCCACCCCCCCCCCCCCCCCCCCATCAAAAGGTGTTACTCCACCCCCCTCCCGAGCAACCTGCGACCTAATAACCCATTGATCAGATTGACCCCAAAACCCCAAAAACCCCCCCACCCCCCAAAAGGCAGGTTGGGGGAGCCCTCACAAACAAATGCAAACCCGTCAAAAAAATGAGAAGACCCCCCCCCCCAGTCCGACCCCCAAATTATAGCACAAGAAACCCCGAAAAACCCCCCCCTCCCTAGCCTCAAAACTGGTAAAAACAAAAAAAACCCAAAACCAAAAACCCACAAAAAACCCCCCACAGGTTCTCAACAGTGGTCGCAAAGGACCCCCCCACCCCCTCCAAGTCCCCCGCCCCCCCCCCCCCCTCCCCCCCCCCCCCAATAAGAAAAACAACCCCCCCCCCCACCCCCCCCCCCCCTACCCCCCCCCCCCCACACCCACCCCCCCCTAGGATTCATATCCCCCCCCCCCCCCCCCCCCCCCCCCCCCCCCCCCGCCCCCCGGCCGCGCGCCCCCCCCCCCCCCCCCCAGAGGATGAGAGACATAACATGAGATAGGCAAAGACTAAGAATAGAGAGAGCTGTGTGAGCGCTGATATTGAGAGCGATACCTAATGACGGCAGACACAGGGAGAAGAGGTTCGGGATGGAACAGATGACATAGAGTGAGCGAACTCCGCGAGAGTGGCGAGTAGTATGGGTGATTGTGCTACACTACTCTCTCTATACAGAGCCAGAGAGAGTTATCAATATAGAAGTAGAGAGGCATGGTGTGGAGAATTGATAATCCGGAGAGCGATTGTGGAATGATTTACCTAGAAGCCTCAGGGGGGGGGGGAGGGGAGGGACGAGGGTCAGATGTATGTCTCTGGTGGGGGCTAGATAACGAGAGCGCAGAAACTAAGCTAGAGACAATTAAGGTGGTCCCTATGCGAAAGCTCAGCAGACTATCCGGCTAGAGAGGAAGTAAGATTCTGTATGGGGGGGGAAGGAAGGGTTTAGATATTGTATTTGTTAGTGAGGGATAGCGATCTAATACTCAGATGTACACAAATTATCTATATCCAGACAACACGACGTTCCCGAGGATTAGGGCGATATCCACTGAGAGACTAGGGAGAGTTGTGGCGAAGTGAGTGAGAGAGAGAGCCTAGACATTGTAGTAGCCAGTGTGTTGTTAGATATGTGACACTCGTGAGGCAGACATTCATGTCCAGTATGATGAGACTGTAATAGTGTGCGAGGATACGAGTAGATGCGACAGTTAGGGTGAGACACTGCGCGCGATGTGAAACGGATGAGCACACGCAGCGCTAGGGAGCGGATTACTCGAAACACTATTGACAATACTAAATGTGCCGGAGTGTTACATTTCTACTGAGAGAGTGTGGAGAGTCTGTAGGCAGCGACTCTGGTGTGACACATGATAATTAGTAACGGCGGAAGATGACCGAGGGTGAGTGGTGAGAGAGAAGCATGAGTGAAGTGATAGAGACTAACAGTTGATGGCATTTAGACATCAGACGGACACTACGAGTTTAATGTACTACCCTTTTTGGACAGAGATACACACAATGCGGGCGCAATAGTATCTTTCGAATGAGATGACACATGTAGTAGGTGATGCGATAGTGTTTTTGTAGTGTAGGTACTTGCGATATCTAGAGAGGAGGTCTGGCGCGCCATAACTCACTAACTATCCAACAACATTCTAAGCGATATTTCGTATGTGTGTAGAGTATGGGATAATCGAGGTATAATCTACGATTGGGTGAAGAGATGCTATGGGATACGGTTATAAGGGTCGTGCGTATCACGACATGTAATATTTTTAAATTAAACTACTGGATAGTGACAATCAAATGGTATCTAGGTCTCTGGCAACTGGCCGACGAACACATACAATAGTACGAGGACATGTGTAGAGAGGAGCGTGGTCTATTGGGATCTCTTTGGGCACAGTTCGAGCGGAGTGTGGGTGTAGGGAATAGGAACGGATTATATCGACTTCGTCTAGAATATTCCTCTGGGTGTGTTGTTTTGGTTGCTTATTTTGAGTGTATTCAGAGTTCGTAAGGGCTTATCTAGGATTAGTTTGTTTTATTGTTTCTTCGTTATTATGGGTTTATGTTATGAGACGTTGGATGTGGACAATTGTTTCGCAAGTAGACGAGTAAGCTATTTGAAAGAGACTGGGTACAGTTTGTTTTTTATAGAGGATTATTTTAGCAGTTGTTACACGATCGAGCTGGTTGATTGGGATGTGTTTAGTTCTAGGATGTGTAGGTTTTAGGATGTATTTATTTTATCGTGGTAGAGCGTAGTTTAATTAGAGTGTTATTAAGCTGTCCAGTCAGTGTTTTTTCTATTTACTTTTTTTGTTGCAGTTTTTTCGAGAAGTATGAGAAGTGCTTTCTTTTTTTCTGTTCGGCGCTTTGAGCAGAAAGAGTATTTAGGCACTGTTACGTAGAGTGATAGTTACCAGTAGTTAGAGGCTTTTATTTTTTTCGTAAAAGTTTATCGCTCTCTCTCGTACTGAGAGGGTATTTTGATATTTCTCAAGCGGCTATTACTACAAATAACCGCTCTGCGATGTTAGGTCGTATTATTTTAGCGTTAGCAGTTTAGTTAGTTATTTAATATTCAGATGTGTATACTTGTGAGGATTCTCTTTCTGCACTATAGGTCCCATTTGTTCATTTCTCTTGTAGTAGTGTTTCGTTTAACGTTATGTTTATTTCTCTTTTTCAGTCTAGTCTCGAAGAGGCCAGTTTCGCGATAGGTTGTAGTGCAGTTTTAAGGTTGGTTAGTTTTTCGGTAAGTTAGGGGAAAGAGACGGGTGGGGAATAGTTGGGATAGAATTCGTAGGCAAATGTGCTATTACACAGAGTTAGAGGACGTTCTAGAGTGTACGACTATTTTTTTTTTTTAGTTTTTGGTGGTCTGCTAGTTTTTTAGAGCTGTTTTCCACCAACCCTATATTTCTTTGGGGTGGTTGTTGTTTTTATTGGGTCTGTGGCTGAGGGTTTGAGTCCTCAGACAGTCTGTACTATGTTTTTAGCGCGTATTGAGTTCTGGATTACAGGTAGGTCTTTAGGAGATTTTTTAGTGTTGGATTGTAATCAGTTATGCTATTTTAGTTGTTTGATGTTTGTTTACTGGTTGACTCCTGTAACCGTGTAAGTTTTTTTTTTTGTTGTGAAGAGATAGTGTAGGGCGTGTTGGTTTTTTTAGTCGTTAACCTCTAGTTCTAGAGACATCATAAGTAACAGTTAGTTTTTTTATTAAATAGCGAGATATTTCGCGCGTACTGGTAATTGTGTAGTTAGTTGGTTTATCATTTTTTTTGCGTCATGACGATTTAGGTTCTTCATCGCCGTTAGTTACATTCTTGGTGATGACTTAAGTGTTTGTATCGTCCTATTTGTCGTGAAACGAAGTTGTAACCCCACTATCTTTTAAGTTTAATCACTATATTAAAATCGAGATACAGATTTGCTTTCATTAACCAATTAAATTAAATAACGTAAAAAAAAGTAAAATCGATAGAGCACTCTCTAGAGGCCCGCTCTTCTATAATATTCAGGTTATTCAGATACTAAATCTTATTCGGCTTCAGTTTTTTTGTTTTTTTTTCTTGGTCTTTTTATTTGTGAGTTTTTTTTTTGACAGCCTGGTGTTATTTTGGGGTTATGGCGAGAGGGGCTATAGTAGGGTCGCTATGGTCAGTTACAGTCAGAGACTGCTTCCTGAAATTTGTTAAGCGCGAAGTCTTTGGTTTATGTGTATGGTTTTAGCCATGTACCGCTATAGTTTAGAGAACTTTTGTTTGGGTTTCACTGTTTTTTTTGTATATGGGAGTTTGTTTTTTTTTGGGGGAGTACAGTTTAGTTGTAGCGTGGTGAAGTGGCGAGAGTGAGCACAATAGGTTGTTCGAGTAGTATTGTCTAGTTTTTTCTCTTTTGGTGAGCGAGAGACAGTGGGGTGGCGCGTACAGCTATTCCCAGCAGATTTGACCCGAGTATCCGTAGCAGTGCTCAAGTCACAGTATGAGAGTTGACTGATCACCGTTTTTTTTTTGGGAGTTCTAGTACACTTGTCTTTGATCTATATATTCTTCGAATGGAAAGAAGCGTTTTAAGGCCGGTCAGTGGAAGAAGTTGCTTCTATGGCGGGAGATACGGGAAGGTTAGTTGGTTGAGGTAGATGTATTAGTAGAGCTTTGTGATGGAGGGTACTCTCAGTCTCGTTGAGTGTGCTTGATGGATATAAGTGGTGGGACGGGGGGTGGTGTGGATTGGGGAGATGTGGTGAGTGGGGGGTGTGAGGATGGGTGGGTTCATGGGACACTAATGGTGAATACTATGGGTGGGGAGATGCTAGTGTTTGTGGTATCGTTATAGCAGACCGAGGGGGGTAGGGGTCGAGAAGTTTGTTGGGGCATCCCATGGTGTGAGCGGGGGGGTATACATTGTTATTGAGGGTTTTGACCTATGAGTGGTACAAAATCTTTCCGTGTTCTTGATTTGCGTTTGCTCTAACTTTGTTAGAGATCACAGTTATTATTTTTAGTCTCTTTTTTTTTTCATCTAGGGGCTTTTTTATTTTAATCTACGTTTTTTGTCATATATTGATATGTGTTCAGCCTTTTTCTCAAGACATTTGAGGTTGCAAGTTTCGGACGTTTCGAAGACAGTTGTTGTGTGTTTGTCTTATTGGTCGTAGTTTAGGTGTAGTTGTTATGTTCTTAGGTGGGTTACGTTGTTGTCTAGTGAGTTTTTTCGGGTTATGTGAGTGTTGACTCTACTATGTGACGGTTATAACATGGTGTGGCTCTAGGGTATTTTTTTTCAAGTTACATTAGGGTTATGATTTTGTAGGATTCTTTCTCATTTTTTCTAGTTGGTTGTTTTTTTTCTGATTGTAGAATTTGTGTCATGTTCGAGGTTTAGGGATAGAGCGTATGACACTCATGGGGGGGGGGGGGGGAGGGGGGGGGGGGGGGGGTAGAGGGGTTGTGGATGGACACATCAGTGTCGACGGATCAGGAGAATTATAAACGAATGGGAGGGAATGGGGAGATAAGGGGAGGGGTATATCCACTGGTTTACAGAAAAGATGAGTAAGGTAAGTATGGGGGGGTAGGGGAAATGAATGATGATATGGATATAAATTAGAATGGAGGTAGAGGAGGATATATGTGTGTAACAATGTGCACCCCACATTAGAGTAGTGATGGGGAAGTCGGATTATATGGGTGTTAATATTGATAGGGGTGTAGGGAATGCTTGGGAGTTGTAGGGATAAGAGTACTTTAGGAGTTTGTGGAAGATTAGCGGGTTTTATTATAATGATTAGTGCTAATATTTAGGGGAAATCTTGATAGGCGGTATTGAATTGTATCAGAATATTGGTGTGGTGGCATATGCTGTTTATGATGATTCATGTTATATTACAGGGCGTGGATCCTGCGAGCATGGTCTGGTGTTTGAGTGTGTACTGACTTGGTTGTGTATTACGTTATTTCGGCTTTTTATGATAATGTTATTTAGATTGGTAGGATTAGGATTTGCTTGAAGTTTGGGTGTACATGATGGTATGAGGTATCTGACAGTGTGTAGATGGTTAGAGATATGTTTGAGGTTTTATCAGGAATCGTGTTGGAGGTTGAGTTGATTAGTTATGAATTTTTGGGGGGTCGGTTGAGTGATATATACTTCAAAATGCAGAGAGTGAGATCAGTTTCTGTTGAACGTGCTTTCATGGTTAGGTAGTCTATTATCGGTTATTATTATTGGCTATTTGCAGTATACTCCAGTAGTACTTGGAGGAGATCTAAGTGGACTCGCTTAGTTTGTTTTGGGGAAGTGAGAGGATTTATTATGATGCCGATTAGTTTATCGTGTGGCACGCTGTTATTGTTTAAAGGTGTTATTATGGTTAGTAGGGAATAATAAAGGGTAAATGGGTATTTATGATGGTGGTATGGAGGATTTTCATTATAGATTGCATTTCTTAATTGTCATTAGAATGGTTTGGTGAGGGGCATTAGAACTAGGGTTGATTTTAGAATATATTTTTGATTAGTATGTCAAACTGGAGGCTCATATATGTACGTAACGGTTTTGGGATGTTAATAGGATATAAGGGAGACAGGTGAACATAGAATGATAGTATTATTTATGTTACACAACTTTTCCGCTGGGTACGAGGTATTTACACTATGGAGCTGTTATATAGAGAGTCTACAGTTTGTATGTAGGGGTAGTACACTAGGACAGAGAGGAGTTAGGTATGGATTATTGAATTGGTTAGATGTTGATGTGTTAATTCCGATTTTAATTAGGTTTTAGTTTTGAATAGGAAGGATTCTAAATAAATTGTTAGTTATAAGTTATTGTGATAAGTATTGTGGTATTCGAGGTAGAATTAGTATTTGGTATAGTTGATTGGGTTTTGGGTAATGAGGGTGTATTTTTGGTTGATGTAAATTTATAGGGGTTGAATTATATATGGAATTTTTTAATATGTGTAATTTAGGTATGATTATTTTTGATAAGGGTTTTATTATGGTATATTGAAAGGTTGGGGTTTTAGATTGGGTTATGGTATGGTGAAGTGTTATTATTGCTGGTTTTTTTGGTTATTTTGGGGATATGGGGGGTGATTAGTGTGATATGATATATTGGGTGTTGGGTAGCGTATGATTTTATTGTATGTGTTTTTAGTTTATACTTATGTGTAAATTGGGGGTCTACTGGTTGTGTAGTTTTGTTTTATGAGTGACTTATTGTTTTGCGTTAATAAAAATGATTGAAAATCGTTGTGGTGGCTGGTGTATAAATTAAATTGTATTTAAAAGATTGTATATAATGATTTATTATAATATATTATAGTATTTTAATGTATAGGTTTTTATAAATTTTTTTTTTTTTTAGTTTTTTATTTTTATATAATAAATAAAAAATATAAAAAAAAAATTTAAATTTATTTTATAATTTTGTTTAAGTAAAAATTAAAAAAAAAAAAAAAATTTTTTTGTTTTTTTGATTTAGTTTGTATAAAATTGAGGTGTAGGATGTTGTTTAATGGTTTTTTTATTAAGGAATTTAATGTTTGTTTGGTTGAGGGTATATAAGTTATTTTATGAAATTTTTAGTTTTTTTGGTGTAAAAAAATTTTTTTGTATTTGTGCTCAAAGGAATTATCATTTTTTTTGATAATAAAGTTATAGGTTTTTTAGTGAAAAAGGATTTTTTTTTTTGTATTAGTGAAAAGCTATTGTTTTTTTTGTGGGTTAAATAATTGAATTTAAATTTAATTTTTTGGGGTTTTTTTGGGTGTAAGTTTTGATTTTTTTTATTTTATTATTTATGTTTTATTGCGTGGTGATGTATTTTGTATTTTTTTAATTTTTTTTTAAATGGTTTATAATTCCTTAAAGGTTTTTTTTTTTTTTTATTTTTTTTTTTTTTTAGAAGGTTTAATTTGGAAAAAATGAATTTTTTTTTTTTTTTTTTGTTTTGAAATATTTTTTTTGTTTTTTTTTTTTGTGATTGTTTTGGTGTTTGAATGTTTATTTTGGGTTTTTGTAAAGTTTTTTTTTATTTTTTTGTTGTTTAGAATATTATTGTTTTGGTAAATTTTTTTTGTAATTTTAGGTTTATTTTTTGTATTATTTTTTTTTTATTTTTTGTTTTTTATTATTTGATTTTTATTTTTTTTTTATTTGATTTGTAAAATATTAGTTGTTATTTTTGTTTTTTATTTATTTTATTTTTTGATAAATATTATTTGTGTTTAACAAAAAAAATCTTAATAATTTTTTTTTTTTTAATAAGAGGATTTAAATATGTATAAACAATTTTTGGTATTTTATTATTTATTTTTATTGTTTATTTTGTTTTTTTTTTTTTTGATTTTATACTTGCTTGTAAATGATTTGTTTTTTTGGGGAATATTTATTTAAATCCTAGATTAGTTTTGTTTGTTTAAATTTTATTAAAAAAAAAAAATCTATAGGTTAAAAGTTGAGTTTTTTTTATTTTTTTTTTTTTGTTTGTTAAAATGGAATTATAAATTTAAAAAAGGTATATTTGTTTAACGATTGATAAGAAGTTATTTTATGGTTTTTTTGGAGGAATTTTATGGATTTTTTAAGTTATAAAATGTTTTAAACAGTGTTTTGTTTGTTTAGAAAAAAGATTTGAGTGTAATTTAAAGAAGTAGCCGAAGATATATTAGGTTTTGTTTTATTTGATGAGTATTATGTTGGACCAAACCTGTTTAGTTTTTTATATTGTTATTTTTGTATAATGGAGTTGGTTTTTGAAATTTAATATTATTTTGTTGTTATAGGAAGAGATATGTGAAAAATTAGGGATTGGTTTTAAGGCAGATGTGATGGTCATTTTATTAGATTTAATTTGGTTGGTGGTGTGTTTTTTAAATGGGGTTTTTAAGGGAATTTATTTTGTTTTAGAAGAGAAGAGAGGTATATTGGTGGGGTTTTATGGGTGTTTTGTTAAATTTTAAATTGCATGTTTTTGGGGTTGTTGTGTTTTTATGTAGGATTTTTTTTTTGGGTGATTTGATTTTGGATTGTTAGGTTTTTTGGTTATTTTTTTTTTTATAACTTATTTATGTTTTTTGTTTCTTTGGGTTTTTTTTAGGATGGGGGGTAGAAAATTATTTGTTATTTTGTTTTTTTGGTTTGGTGATTTGGTTTATTTATGGTATAGATTAATTTGGTTGAAGTTTTTGTGGGTGGAGTTGTTTGATTTTATGTGTTTTTAAATTGTTAATGATTTAATATTTTAGGTTTTCGGAATTTATTGATTGGTGTTTTGTTAATTGGATTTTGGGGAGATTGAAATTTGTAGTATATTTTATTTTAGAGTTAGGAAATTTTGAATATTTTTATTTAATTTAAGTTTATTTAATATGTTTATTTTTTTTAAAGGGTTTTATAATAATGGAAAGGATTAGGAAATAATGGATGAAGTTTGTGATATCATATGTGGAGATGGTTAAATAGTGTAAGATGGGGATATTTTAGAATGTTTGATATTGATGAATTTATTGTTGTATGGTTATAGGTAGAAGGGATGGTTGGGGTTTAAGTTTTTTGGATTGGTTTTTTTGTAGGTTTAATTATGGTGGAATAATTTTTTTATTTTTTTGTTTTGTTTGTTTTTGTGGGGGGTTGTATAGATTTTTGTTGGGAAAAAAGGAATTTTTAAGGAAATGTTTGGTTATGTAGATTGTATAGGGAATTTTTTTGTATTAGATATTTATTGGAGTATATTTGCCGAGTTCATGTTGGTATTTGAGCTAATTTTGGAGTGCTGTGAGATGATTTTTTTATGATAGTTTATGTTTTATATAAGGAATAGTTGAGATGGTTTTGGATAGGGGTTGATTTTATGTTTTTTATTGTTTATGTAATTTATGTTATGGGTTTTTTTTATTTGGACGTAAATAGTGATTAAGGGTTTGGGTTTTTGTTAATTTTGTGATTTTGTATGTTTTTTTTTTTTTTTTGATTTTTAATTATTTTGTTTTATTGTGGTGATTTATTTTTTTTTTATGATGTTTTGTTTTTTAGAATTTGGTGTTGTATTTTTTATTTTTTTGATTTTTTTTTTTTTTTAGTTTTTTTGAATTTTTTTTATAGATGGTGTGATTAAGAATTTTTTATTATTTATTTTAGAACTTATTATTTTTTTGATATAACTTTGTTTTTTTTTAGAATTATTTTGAGGTATTTATAGGGGTTTTAAGTTATGGAGTTATTAGATGATAGTGTAGGGTCTGTTAGGTTGGGTGTTATATATTTTATTGTGATTATTAAGTTTAATATTTCGGTTTCGTCTTTGTCTTGTACGACCAGCAAAATTGGACCTAGCGAAATAAACTCTGAACGGATGCTTTAAATTGTATGGACAGGGTTAAAGTTAATTAAATGACATGTAAATTATAAAGGTATTGATAATGGTGACACTAGGGGAAAGTCATCTATTTCTAAAGTGAACGCGAGTTCTACAACCAACACAGGATGCAGAAGATAAGAAGTTAATATTAGTGAAGCGGGTCCAAAATTAAGAATTAATAATGCCAAGAATTGCATTATCGCCCTCAACATTAACCAGTCGTTTAGGAAAGACAGTGCAGTTGTAAAATTTAAAAAGATGTAATAGTAAGAGTAATAACAATACATACAAGTATTTTTTTCTTTGCAGTTGAACATGAATAAAATACGCGAATTGATTCTATAAGTAAACAACATTCATTCATTATACACCGAGCAGCGATACACTAAAGGGGTGCGAGGGGGCAGTCCTCCCCGGGTGACAGCCATAATACATTGAACATTATTATGGTAGTATTGTGCTTTTTAAAAATCTAATTCCAAGCATAATATACATTTCTGTGTGTTTTATGGAAGGGGTGTCAAAGGATAGATCCGCCCCTGGTGCCAAATACTTCAAGTACACTGTACGCCCCTGCTCCGTACAGAACTGAGAAATAAGAGAAAGATTAACGAACGAAAACCACGCCTTGTTTTCTTATAAAAGTTGTTTAAAACCTCGGAAAATTCTGTGCATGAAGAAACAGAATGAAAATGAACATACAAATGATGGTAGATTATGCTTATACAATAAATGTTATGGGACTGTTGGACTGAGAACGAGCAGTTACCAGACGTCTGAACAAATTGTTAACATGTCCTCATTAAATCCTGCCATTGCTCTTCCAACAAGATTGTTACTCCTGTTAACGATCATGAACTGTTCGCTACCGAAGAATCTACATTTTTTTACAAATTCGCTCGTTTCTCGAGAGTTACATCTTACAAACTGAAGAGTGAGACAGAAAAACAGAGATGCAAATTTAATCTAGATTTTTCTTTTCCTGAAAGTAGTTTTGAAAGCTTGAGAAAATGGCTGTGATGATGAAGAATCAATTTTGAGTTTACTTCACTTTTTTTAAAGCATTTTAAATTAAATTTACATTAAATTAAATTTACATTACAAAAAAACAAAAGCAGCATTTGTGAAAATAGTGATAAATATTTGACAAACAAAATATTATTTTTTATACATTTTATTAAATTAATTCGCTTTTTTAAATCTTTGTTATTCATATAAAGATTGTTCAAGTGTCATGTTATTAAGTTTTAGGAAAAATAAAATAAAATTTTTAATGAATGTATTTGTGGTCCGTGATTATGTTACTGCTGTTTTGTGGGAGCAACTACGGATTTACAATCGATTGTAGAGGGAAAAAAAAGTCACAGAAAAAGTCACAGGAAATAAAAATCTCAGGAAATAAAGTAAAAGGAAAAAAAGACACAAAAGAAAAATGTCACAAAAGAAAAAAGTCACAAAACAAACACTACACACACAAATATGTATGTGTGTTTGCCTGCGTGTATGTGTTTGAGTGTGCACGCACCTCTATGTAGTCTTACAGTATTAACCCTGTTCCTGTGTCTTTCTGTAACGGAAAAGGTTAATTGTTGAATCCTCTTTTTTATATTAATATGTCAATCAGTCTCCTTAGAGTAATATACATAATTGATGGTACGAGTAAATTAATGAAAGTGTTGCTTAAAATCTACACAATCAAACAGAAACATTGAATATTTGTATTAATGAGTAGAGCGCCCGACTGGTAGAGTGGTTAGACCACTGGTCTCTCGCGGCAAAGTTATCGGGTTCAAGACCCTGTGACATCACGCTCCAGTCTACTGTCACAGAGAGTTTATTGGTCGTAAATTGCCTATATCCTCTTCTTTTTCTTTCACCCGTATCCTCTATTTTTATTATCACTCTTTACCTTTCTCCTGTATTTTTCGCATCCATTCGTTTGCGATATATAATATTTTTCCCATTATCACTTTCGCCAGTTTCGTTTCTCATTTAGAAACGCATGTCATTGCTGATTAAACTGAGAACGCAGTTATGACGTAACGTGTCAGCGCCTACCCGAGACGCAGAGTGTTAGAATGCATTCCGTCAGACAGGGGAGCAGACAGCTGTCTACAGTTTCGGCTACGTTTCTGGGCCTGAAGTGTGAGAATTCACTCCGTCAGACATGATGAGACATTTGTCTGGTAGTTTGCATCTGACATGTAGTTTCCAAGGTAGATTCTCAGTGTCAGGTGATATGACACTCACGCTCCACGGCCAGAGTTGGCGTAAGGTGCGAAAAAGCAAAGTGTCAGTTATGGTTCTCAGGATGAGTTTCTCGGGGTAGGTGCAAAAACTGCCCCTGCAGTGCAGACAAGTTGTCTACATTTGCATCTGACACGTAGCGCTTCGTCCGTTTCTTAGACGGAGGTGTCAGAGACGCAAGGTGGCAGTTACGGCATGCGTTTAGGTGTTAAACGTATGCGTTAAAGACGGAAAAGGGGAGAGTACTTCGTTTTGCGAAATTAAACGTTTACCTCTCTGTCTGGAAATAGATATTAACCAGAGTTTGAAACTTTCTTTTCATTCTCCAACTTGCAGTAGACAGAATCACTCGTGCTAGTGAATGAAGCTTGTATAGCGAAGTCATTAGTTTCTCGTCAAAATTTTGCCGAGCTTCTAAATGCCTATCTAGTGAATTATCCTAGTCGTTGTGAAACTGTAATTCTGTTTGGAGGTAAAATATCATATATAATATCTAGTATTTTGTGAAGTGTTTAAAGTGTTAACTCGCTTATTTCATTTTGCTAGTTAGATTTGTGCAGAGAGTTAATATATACTTATATTATTATTATTATTTTCTAGGGACGTGGTCTCAGTGGAATGCAGAATATATTATATTTCTTGCTTTAAACTCATTGTAGCCAAATAAAGGAATTTAATTTCACTGCTAATAATCAGGCGAGAATAAACTTTCTAAACTAACTTTATTAATGCTAGATGCTTCATGAGTGGTGACGGAACACGTATGTATTCCTAATTCATGTGTCACAAAATTAACCGTGATACAACGTTAAAATATCTCCAATGATACAACGTAGGGATAAAAACTAATGCGTAAGCTGCTAGAATACATGATCGCCCACGCCGCGGGTCATCACCCGCCATGGAAATTAAATTGTTAGACTTGAAGGCAAAACGGAACGAGATGAGAACGGAGATCAAAAGGAAAAATCTGACTGAACGCGTGCTTGAAACTAGAAAGGCTAAAAGACGCAAGTGGTGGGGAAAGAAGGAAAAAGTCACGTTCCCCAAGTTGACATAAAGTAAAGAAATCGACAAAAGGGACCTTGGATATTATACGCCACAGTCATTTCTTGGACGCTTTTGCGATAACTTAGTCCGTTTATTTGAATGCAGTGATGAACGCATTCCAGAAGATTCTAGAAAATATTTGAAAAGTAACTTTTCTTAATAATAATGTTAGGAATATAAAACCTAGCTGGCCGGATGGCCCATCTTGAGCAGTGAAATAATATGCTTTCATTTATACAGACGGACAGATAATAAGAAAGATATTGACAAAAGACTGTGTTGTTCATATCAGCGAGCGTCTGCATTGAAATAAAACATGTCACTAATTTTCAAAAAAATTGTGGCCTTGAAGACGCAAGTGCTAAAATCTAGTTGGAATGAAGAGACGGGGTGGGATGGTGAATGTGGCTAAAAATAACTTTAAAGGCAAAATTGTGTAGGGGAAGGCAGAGTTGGTTCAAAAAACAAGTGTGTTTTTTTGTGAAACGCAAGTAGAGACGGACGGACCAACAGACAATAAGGCATACTTGACTGAGGTATGACTGAAATGACTTTTTGGTAGGATATTTGAATTTGAAAAAGAAAAGGCAGTGATTGGCCATAGATGAATATATTATCGGCGCTCAGACGCGCATTTTGTGCCATTCATTATAAGTTGTCCTAGTAGACACAGTGAATTATTAAGTGGTGTAATTCCCAGAAGCTATTGAAATATTTAGAGGGACGCCATCCTAAGGCCAGCAGCTCAGCTGAGTTTTGCTAGCATTTAACTGTGTTCTATATTCATAATTCTGAACTGTGAGTTTCAGTTGGCACTAATGCGGTGTCAAATGCGTTGTTGAATATTACCAGAGTGGACCCGTGCAGTAACATTTTGTCAGAGCAGCCTATTATTGCCCCCAAGCACGGAGAGGTGGGGCCACCAGACTTCTGATATAGCCCCCAAGCACGGAGAGGTGGGGCCACCAGACTTCTGATATTGCCCCCAAGCACGGAGAGGTGGGGCCACCAGATCTCAGCACCAGAGCTACACATTCAAGCTACGTGAGCGTCTGGTCTGCTGAGAATTCACCAACTCACTTATTTCCTAACACACCCATAAAATTCCATCAAATAACTGGACAATGTGTAGTCACCATAGACAGGGAGTGATGAGGCCACCCCAACAGCACATCCATTAAATGTTCTCCCAAATAGATTACAACTATAAACAGTAGTAATATTAACTAGTCTAGTAGCATACATATGTACACACCTTGCATTTATTATGTAATATTCATGCATTTCTTTCATAATTGCAAAACCTTTCTGTTGGTGTCGTTTTCATAGTGATGAATTGAAACGCGAATGGTTACAACGGAATAAATGTCAACAATGTTTTTCAAACGAAAACCAACAAGTATCTTGAATTGGGTGAACTGGTCAAGTATTGGCAGCACACAAGTCGTTGGTAACTTTACATAGATTTTATTCACCAGGACACGAAGTGGACAAGACGGACATCGTCACAGGCGCAAAGATCACACGACAACATATTAATTATTGGAGCTAAAGTTCCTGAAGATTCTCTTCTAGTAAAGACCTCTGTCCATAGACTAAGGATTACAAAACTGTTACCGTATAATATCCTTCTCAGTCACGACCGTTGACCTTCTTTCAAGGACGTCTATCATGGTAACGTATTCATACTCTGGTATGAAATCTTCCATATTACATTTGTTAAAATTCCCAGACGTTCATCCTACATAGCGTTGTACATCATATAATTTCACACAAAGTCATATACGATAATCCTATCAGTTAAAGGCTTTCAGTTGGCTACCCTCTCTTTACATCCATGCCACGACTTTGGCATTGAAGCATGTACGGCATTTAAAACATGTGCATAAGGTAAACAATATAACTTCTTCTACTCGTAGGAATTCTCCGTCTACGATCCAAATCTTAAAGGCAAGCGACTCTGTAGATCCATTCTAGGAATGATAAAATTCCCGCTAGATTAGTAGTAGAGCGGCCTTTTTATGCAGCATTAAAATAAGAAGTGGGCGATAACTTACGTGACATAACTGCGATTGGCTTCGACCTGAAGACCAATACAAATCACAATAATAAATGGCTTCCTTCAACATGCCTTTGGATACACAATATAAAATTACAATCATGGACACAAGCCAGTTCCATGTTTCCACTTCAAAACCTGACGTCACAAACTACTCAACTAGGTTACACGTGCGTCCAAAGCAACTCACACAGCATTGTGCACGTCAGTGCGTGAATCAATCGAACGCACAAATAATATAACTATCTCAAGACTGGTGCGTACATTTGGTAGGACCGACGACTACCCCCTTAGGTAATAAATGTACGTAACACTTTCATATGTTCTGACCAAATTAAAACCTTGGTTCAGAACAAATAAATTTAAAGAAAATTACTATCAAAATGTTACACACTTGAGTTAGTTCAGTGTATTATAACATTTATTAATATTATTAAACTTAGTAAATATCTGTGTGTGTGTATGCAAACTACCACAACACTTTACATATCATTACCCTAGACATTTAACATAGCCACATTCATTAGAAAAAAAAGATAGGTGTGAGGTCGTAGTGGTAGCACGAAGGGCCTTCTGACAATTCACAGCTACATTTTATCTCAGGAGCCTTCACAGCTGACCTCATGCATCACACTTAGTAATATCACCATCATACAATACCATCAATCCACTACATATTCCTAATTCATGAGGATTGATGATTTTTAAATATAACTTATTGCACGGGAAGATTTAAATGATAAGACAAGCTACGCTTGCAGTTTAAATTATCAGTTATAGTATGTATAATTATTTGATATGTGTTCTTTCCATTTATATATAGTGAAACTGTGGTACCCAAACTTTGCCAGCGCTAAGTACGTATGAGTGATATCTGTGAAGAACTAAAACATTTACCTTAGAGTGGCTTGGTGCAGAATCTTTACGAGTACTTTAACGGTTAAATGAGATAACGGGCCTCTTGCGCCTGATTTTGATTCTTCCTGAGGAAAAAAAAACTTAAGAACAGTGCAGCCTGGTGGCAAGTAAACTATTAAAAACAGTAACGTTTTTTTCGCAATTTTGTCAACTTGTGGTGTGACCAAGAAGGCTACCTTTGATCGAAAGTTACAAACCTGACTTTTTTCCCTAAGTAGTGGAAACCTCGTAATTCTGACACAGTGAACCCGCTTACACTAATTCTTACCTGAACTGATAAAGTGACACTAACTTAAAATCTGAATAAACTTATCGCCTGAAGAGAACGCTCCCCGGACTAATTGGATGAAACCAAGATCTGCAGAGCTGGGTATTCGCTTCACCAAACGATAAAACAGATTGTGTCATAGCGTGCGCCAGACGGTGAACAACGGCAAGTTATAGGGTAAGAAAGTGAGAAATGCACGACAGGGCCCTGATGAAAGAACCGGGTGAAAGTAGACTGAGGGATGTTCTTTGTTGATTCACTCACAATTGTAACATTTCTTTATGCAAGGTATTGCTAACTATATATCTATATATTCCCTTATACTAGATCAGAGTATCCAGTCTGTTCATACCTTAAAGGGGAAGAATTTTAGACTAAATCATATGTATCTGTGCCCAATGGGCTGATCACCCGTTGGCTTGTCACACCGATTACGGAAACAACGGCAGGTGGATCTATTTGTTGTTGCCCTAAAGACGCCGCTAGGCGTGATGGGAAACTACAACAGAGAAAATCAATCTGCTGTTGCCCTTAAGACGCCACAAGGCGTGATGGCCTCTGACTGCTTGGTCGGTCTTTGGCTAAGGACGGAAGAAGAAGAAGATATGTATCTGTGACTCTTTGGGCTATCACTTTCTTCTAACGGGACTGTGGGCTATCCATCGAGGGAGGGATCATACCAACGGGTCTATCATTCTGGTAGCATTTCTGATTTTTTTTTGTTTATGATTTTTTTTTTTTTTTTTTTTTTGTATATGCTTGATGTGATTTGATATGTTGTGAGAGAAGTTTAGTCTTGATAAATAAACTACTCATAAACTTTAGTCCAGCGTGTCGGTCAGTTCGTTTTCCCAAACTATTCATATAATCAGTCATAGTTTTTCCCACGTCTGTACGTCTAACTGTCGTCTTATGTGTGTATGTATGTGAGTGGATATATATATATTTTATATATATGTGGGGTAGACTGTCTGACTCAATCTAAATCTGTCGTAGAAGATAGGTGAAAGAGAGAAGATTTTCTTGATTTCAGAGACAGCCTCTACCACATTTCTACCATCTCACTCGGGGAAATCTATTGCTATTTCTACTTCTCACTGTGACTATCACTCATTCTAATCTATTCAGAAGGGACCAACCCAAGTCTTAATTCTCCTATCAAAAATCTACGACATCTACCCAACTGTAAATGAGTACCTGACTGCTCGTGAATTGAGGAAAGAAAAGGCAGCGAGGAAGGGAACAGGTCACCTCATTTCTCGAAGCTGATCAAAGTATAGGGAAGTCTGTAACATTTGCTCCCCTAAGGCTGTATCTTCTATGGGGGCTACCTTTACTTATAAATAGGTAACATCCACCTGGAATAGGTTACGGTAAGTCAAGTGAAGTCGCTGGTGGTAACATCCACCTGGAATAGGTTACGGTAATTCAGGTGAAGTCGCTGGTGCTAATTCGAATTATGAGAAGATTAAGTGTCACGATATTATGTAAGGTATTTTCAACAGGTGCAAGTCATGTATTGCCAATTAATTACTGACTTCAAAGTTTTTGTTTCATTACCTTACCTTAAGAAATTGAATAAATCAAGTCTTTTTCACATTTTCTGTGACTTTTTCACCTGTGGTTTTTTTCCTAGCCAAAATTGTGACTTTGTTCTGTGACTTTTTCCTATGACTTTTTTTCCTGTGACTTTTTTCCTGTGACTTTTTCCCCGCTCATCTTACAATCTAAGGGGCCCTATTCAATAATACATTTAAAAACATAAAAACCAACATAAAAAAAGAGGGCCAAAATAACTTTTTTTATATGACGTGTTAATGACAGACAGCCTCAAACTTAAAAAAGAAAAATGAACAGTAAACTACTTCTTTCTAAGTGTTAAACAAACTCTTTTCTTGCCATGTTTATCACAAAATTTTCCACCAGACTGTCATACTGTATTTTTTCCTCACTGCCGAACTTGCAAATGCGCAAAAGTGACTCACGTATTAATATGCATTAAACTGGGCATGCATTAATGATGACCTTACATAATTCGTTACAATTTTCAGATTTAAAATCAGCCTTCACGTGATGTGTTAAAACGGGCAATATGAGACAGATCTTGAGCATAATCTGTATATTAGGGAATGAAACGACAAAAATAGTCTTGTAAAATACTGTTAGTGACTTTGATTGAATAAGCTAAGGAAGGAAAGACTTTTCTTCTTTCTTCACAAAGTAAAAGAAGCGACGAAGTTAATCCGCAAAACATGTTTATGTTTTCGGAAAACAATCACAACTTCTACTTCTTCTTCCGTCCTTAGCCACCGACCGTCAAAGCAGTCAGTGGCCATTAAGCCTAGTGGCGTCTTAGGGCAACAGCAGATAGGTTTTCTTTGCCATTGTTTCCCATCACGCCTATTGGCGTCTTAAGGGCAACGGCAAATCAATCCATTTGCTGTTGTTTCCGTAATCGAAGTGACTGGCAAACGGGAGATCAGCCCGTTGGTAATCACAACTAGTCTTAGCATAAAAGATCTTAATATAACCTTGTTTTTCACCCATTCGGAGCCACCCTGAGTAGGGGTCTTTGTCTAGCGCGTACGACGAATAATTTTTAATACGCCTCTGCATGAGATGTAAAGCGATTCCCTGTGAAGTATAAGTTCGCAAACTCAGATATAAAAGACCATTGTGGTCTGGAAAATAAGCAAATGTGAAGAAACAAAGTCCTGCAGATACGTGCTGTCAGTTCTGCACACTCCCTTCGTATAGATAACTCAAGATCATCATTCGCTACTTTGACCTAGACAGTGAGCACAGTCATCGCTCTTTGTTGACTCCAGTGAAGATACTGACGAAGGCAGATGGCATTATGGTCTATGTGGACGACGGAACCAAGCGAGTCATAAATCCTCCAGAGATGTTCGGCATTCACTGTGACGTTTGGAGAGGGAAGAGGCGTGGATCAAATAACCAAGCCAAACAGTTTCTCCTGAGTCACATTTCATCAACTGTTCGGACATAAGGGTTTCTATCACGTGTCTTCAAAGTCGACTACTCGCAGCAATAAATTTGTTTTTATTATTAGATCTCGATTTTAGTAGCAGAATGGGTACCAAGAATCCCTGTTGTCTTTGTTGTTAAACCCAAAGCAACTTTAAACAAGTTCACTGACCCTGGTTTAATCTCAGTAACTATTCATTATCTCTTGGCCGGTGCCGTGTAAAGGGCGGTTGGGGGGGTGTAAAAATAATTCATGGAACCATATGAGTTAACGTTAGTCATGACATCACAAAACCTGTAGGACTTAACACGCTGCATCAAGTATACAGAGAGACAGAAAACTAAATGGTTTGTCCTTCTAATGTGAATAGAGCTCGACAAATTTCCACCACGAGTCTACAACAGTAGAAAATCTGGTTTCTCGAAACGAGGAAGCCTACGAGGCAGATGAATAATAATAATAAATTCTTTAAGCGCCAAACACGGCGCATAAGGCAGAAACCAGTGCTCTCCAGGTTGTTCGTTGTGACGCCACTCCTCTTAGCTCTTGCACATTATTTAGGCCCAACGTTCTTCCTTCTCTTATTATTGTTCTTCTGAGTGTTTTCTTTTGGTCTTCCTTTTTTTCCGCTTACCCTCAGGAACCCAAGTGAGCGCCTGTAGTGGTATTCTGTTGTTTTGCATTCGTAGGACATGACCGATATATGACCATCGTCTTTTCCTTATATAGTCGGAGACATATTTCTGCCTAGAGTCTTCTCTTATTTGTCGATTAGTCTTGAATTCTTTCCAACTGATGTTCATGAGTTTTTCTAAGACATTTGTTCTCGAATGTATTCAGCTTGTTCTCCAATGATTTTGTTATTTTTCCAACTCTCACAGCCGTATGTTAACACTGAGATAACATTTGAATTAAACAGACGAAGCTTGGTATGTATATTCAATGATCGTAATTTCCAAATGTTAGATAATCTATTGAAGGCGCTAGCTGCCAAAGCAATTCTAGTATGGATTTCTCTTGTTGTGTCACCATCCTGAGTCATTTTACTGCCTAAATAATTGAAACTTTCAACTTTCTGTAGTTTTTCCCCGTTCAAGATGATATCAAAGGTCTCGTTAGAAAAGTTCATAGCTTTAGTTTTAGAGGCATTTATTTGGAGACCAATTTTAACCGAGAGATGACACAAATTATTTATTGCTTCTTGGGATTGTCTTGGTGTTGAACTTAAGAATGCTACATCATCTGCGAAATCCAGGTCCCCCAGGAATTTTCCATTTGTCCATTTTATACCCAATTGTTCATTGTGGGTATAGTTTCTCATAACCCAATCAATAGCTATTCCAAAAAGTAGTGGTGACATAATACAGCCTTGTTTCACACCTGTTTCTACTGTAAACCATTCTGTATTCCCTTTATTTGTTCTAACACAACATCTTGCATTGTCATATAGCGCTTTGATTATATTCACATATTTTGTTGGAAAACCATAGATTGTAAGTATCTTCCACAATGATGGGCGGTGTAGACTATCAAAGGCTTTTTGAAAATCGACGAAGGTGATAATAAGTGGCGATTGCCTTTCCACTGATTCTTCTATAATTGTTCTTAGTGTGAATATTTGATCAATACATGATCGTTTCGGCCTGAAACCCGCTTGTTCTTCTCTGATCTTTTCGTCAGCATGCAATTTAAGTCTTTCTAACATCATGCAACAATAATAATTTTCCAGGTACTGATAATAGAGATATACCACGCCAGTTATTACAGTCTGATAGATCACCTTTCTTCGGTAACTTTACAATAATACTGTCTTTCCATTGTTTGTGGTGGTTGTTCTTCTCTCCATACTTCATTTATAATATCTAAAATTCTCAAGAGGTTGTTGTCATTAACTGCTTTAATCATTTCCCCTGAAATTTCGTCAACTCCAGCAGCTTTAAAATTTTTTAATCTTTTAACGGCTTGTTTGATCTCGTCCAGCGTGAATTCATCGCAAGTTATTGGCAAGGTGGTTGTGGATGTTTCATTATTAAAATCAGGTGTTACTGTTGGTGGTGGTCTGTTTAGCACCTCCATGAAGATGAATAGACACTATAATAATCCTACAACAGTACGGGCTCAGTAGCTAAACTGCACACTTGGCACAAACTTCAGCTCCTCACTAAGCTTCATTGCATCGGTAGAACGAACAAGTAAGCATCAGTCGGTCACCCTACCTCATAAAGTCTCTAATACTTCACACCTCTACGATAGTATTTGCTATTAGACTACCTTTACCTTTACCATACCTGGTTAAATGGTCTTGTTAAACAAACAAAATCGTATCTGTGGAACATCTTTGCATTGAAACGCTCGAGATATAATAACGTAAATCGGTTTGATCAAGAACAGATTTGTTTTTAAAGGTCACAAAAACCAAGACGCATGCACAAGCAGATATAAATTAAGAGGTCAAAACTACGGTGATAAAACTACATTTAAATCTGAAAATGCTCCACCTAAAACAAGAAATAATATAAGGAAGTGCACACATAAGTATCAGCCCCTGAAACAACCAGCTATATCGGGCCATTGATAAGTCTCTTGTTATTTTTAATTTCTTTATCCTCACCTGTATCTATTTGATGTACAGGTGATAAATGTCATAAAAAGAGCAATAACTGCCATTTTACATTTAACTAAAAAGTTTCTATTGGTTACTTTTCAAAAACAATATAAAATAACATGAAATCTAAAATGGCTAGTTTACTGACGTCACAAGAGAGAGAGAGAGAGAGAGAGAGAGAGAGAGAGAGAGAGAGAGAATCGCTGCTCTCTATGAGATAACGTGTTGTGGGCAGACCTGATCTCGTGTTGAGCTGTTATGTTAATGTGACATAACATGTTATGTAATAAAAATAACAATTTGTTCTCTTTAATTTAACACATGTTTCTTCAGACTCCGCACTGGCAACAACAGATGGAATACCATCTATTCAACAAGCTAAAGACAGGAACTACCGATGAGTGTAACTGTAGCACTGATAAAATGACTGCTGAACATCTGCTTCAAAGTCGGCCATATGCGCTTTCGCATATGGCCGACACCAGTACCATTCGTGGAAAAGTTCTAAACAAATACAAATAGCCTCATTCTGACTACTGCTTTCTTGAAAACATTCAAGGAGAAGTCTGAGAGTCTACGAAGAAGAAGATATAAATTAAACAGGAGAAAAGAAAAAAATTTCAAATTAGGGAGTAACTTTTCATTAAAAACAAAAATTTGAACTTTGGAAGTAATTTTTTTTTTAATCACCGTGTAGGACATAAATATTTGACTGAGGTCTTAATAACTAGGAAAACTTAACTAGCAGAAACCGTGGACTAGTACAGAAGACAAAGTAACCACAAAAAAGGACGGCGAAAGAGTAAGTACACAAATAGCTAAGGAGTTCAAGAAAAAAGAAGCACGGATGAAGTCAAACAAACATTTTAAAATGGCAAAAAGTTCTCTAAAATGTCCTCCAAGAATGTCGGTTCTACAAGAGGAGCAGAATGACAACGCGATCTTCACCAACCCATTTAAGGGAGAAACCGTACGGAGATGAAAGAAACCTGAGGGAGACATCCAACTTCATGAGATAAAAAGATGTGGTTATATGAGAGTTGCTTGGTGAAGAAGTATATGTACATTCCAGGATAAGTACAAAATTACTTGAAAAGATCGCTGTTTATAAATCAGCCACCCCTGTCACGGATTGCCTCCCCTGCTTTGCAGTAGTGGTCTAACAGTGGCCAAAATGCAAGAGTATCTAAAACGGGCCTTCAAATGTGTCTACCTTCGCACAAGATTACTCTTGCCAGAGTGATAGATAGAAGGATAACGATGCTTCTATCTCAAGGCCGTGATCATAAGATATTTCTGAAGTCAAGAACAATGCTGCATTGGCAGGGCAATTGTTAACTTTATATCGGTCCGCCACCTTTTATGAAGAATTAAGCAATTATTAATTTCAGCTCGTCAAGCCCCAACCCTGATTTACTCAGTGGAATTCTTATTATTAAGGTATAGCTCTGTTTACAGTGTATTTAGTAAATTGACTGAGACAAAAATGCAGTACATTTAAAATGATTAAATCGGAGTTAATATAGTCGGTCCATTTGGATTGGGTGAATTAAATGAACGTGGTGAAAAGCTTATAGAATGGTGCAAAGAACATGACCTAGATTTCGAATACTCGGTTTCAAAATCGTCCAAGGAGACTTTGGACCTTGAAAAGCCCAGGCGAGAGAACTAGAAATCAGATTGATTTCATACTGATACAAAAGCGTTTTAAGAATGCCGTAGAGTCATTAAAGTCGATGCCAGGGGCAGACTGGAAGTGATCACATTCCAGTTGTGTGTAAGAGTGAAACTGAAAATACTCAAGAAATCAAGAAGAACCCCACGTTCCAAGCCAATATGTTGAAGACCAATGAGGATATGAGAGAAAAGTTCACCATATCGGTAAGGAATAAATTCGAAGCATTCGCTGGCCTTACATCGATAGAGGAGAGATGGCAGGAATTCAATAAATATATTGAGATGTCAATGCAAGAACATATTCCCAATCCAGGGAAAAAGTAACATAAAAAATGGATGACACAAGAAATTTTAGACTTCATGGAATTGAGAAGACTGGCGAAAAACGATGAAAAAGAATATAAAAAATTAAATAGAGAAATAAAGAAGAAATGCAACGTGGCTAAAGAGGAATGGCTCAACGTGCAATGCAAAGAAATCGAGAGCAACAAAAACAGTGATAATAAAACTATGCACCAAAAAGTAAGAGAAATATCAGGGCAGCGTACCTGCATTCAGACAGGATGTATAAAGTCAAAGGAAGGAAATATTCTAATGGACAAGGAAGATGTTTTATATAGATGGTCAGAATATATGGAGGAGCTATATGATGATGATAGAGGCGATAAACCAAACATAAGAAAAAACATGGAAGGTCCACCCATATTGAAAGACGAGGTTGCATACGCTATTAAGAAAATGAAACATGGTAAAGCACCAGGGCCTGACAATATTCCTGTAGAAATTTATGAAGCATTGGGAGAACTTGGCATAGAGGAAATAACAAAACTCCTGAACAAGATATGTAACACAGGAGAGATACCCCCAAACATCTGCAGATCAGTATTCATCACTATACCTAAAAAACCAGGGACAACAGAATGCGAATCACATAGAACAATCAGCCTAATGAGCCATTGTCGTAACTTTTGAGAAGATAGGACTGAGTTATTTATGGTCCCGTACTAGCAGAGGTAATGAGTGATAGCTATGTGAGAGGAAGGTGTAAGAGATAGTTCCTGTTTCACGAGGAGAAATGATGTAAGAGAAAGAACGGTCTTGGATTGAGTAATTGCTCTCTATCCAGCCTATCTTTTACGACTGTATTTAAGGTAGACGCACTTTCTCACTTGTACCAAGTACGAGTTACACCACACTCACGTACACACAATTTTGTGACAGTAATACGTACAGACGTGTAAACAAACTATGGATAACATATAAGGGCAGGAGTTTGACCACACGATAGCTTAAGGTTTATTATGTTTATTTTTTCACAAGAAATATCACAACATCGAGAAAAAAACATTAATCAATAAATTTTAGTTACATAAGAGAAATGAAACTACAAGCTAATAGTCCCTCTCTCTTGTATAGGGAAACTAGGAAAGATCCCGACAGGGGTAATTTACCCAAAAGATCAAAAATAATTAACAAGGGGTAGGGGTATTGTTTCAGGACGGGTAAAGAATAAGTCCTTAATGTAACCTATCCTGGGGACACTCAGATTAGTGAGAGATAAATGAAAGATGGTAAATAAGTAGTAACTTAAGAAATAAATTATTTCGTTCCATTCATTCACAACACACATACAGGGAGCTCACTTTCAAATTTGCTTACCCCCTCTGCCGACGCTGCATACATTCCCTGGAATTAATCACACAGTTATTTAAGACTATTTATAGCACTATTATTTGTCCAGTTCAGCCTCAGACTCTCCGTTTAGGCAACTGCTATTTTTCGGGTGTCGCTGAATTGATGCGTTGATTATTTTTTTTCCCTGGGTATTCCTCTTCTTACTGCAGGTATTGGTTTGGAATAAATTTGTTCTATGTGGTGGCACTGTCCTGGAAATTGTATAAGTTAATATAGTTTTTCCGTGTGGTTTAGCCTCAGTGGCTGTGACTCTCTGTCGTAATGAATGTGTACCAAACAGAATGTTACTGCTAGGCTGTTCTTGGAGGGAAATAAACCGAGTATGACCCGTGAATTCTCTCTGTATCATTCCGTGGTAGGAAAACTTGACTGTAAAATGGTTTTAAAAATAATTAGTGCCGTAAGTTCTGCCACATCAGGACAGTAATACTTATAGGTATCTAGATGGAAAAATCTTCTGGCATAGTCCTGTTCCAGTTAACATTTAAAATTTAAATTGAAGTGTTCTGTTTATTTAACCGCTCTCGTGGATGGAGAAGGTGAACCGAAAAAGGGTCTCAAACATCAGATTTTTTCACCGACAGTGTTTGTATGTTTAGGAACATATAATTGGACTGCCATAAGACGTCTGGCCATACAACTCTATAAGAACCGCTGGATCGCAAAGGCATGATCTATCTATATAAAAGAGAACAGATAACAGATAATCATACTGTAATTATATTCTAACACCCGCGTTTAGGTAAGACCTATAACTCACTCCGGTATTTAATTATATAGGAAAAAAAAACACCACGAGTCTCTAGCTAATATATCGCTTTAACACTAGAGATGAACACTAGTCACTTCAAGTTTACACATGGTAAAAATAGAAATAAATGGTATCTCGACAATATTAATTGCCTAGCGTCTTATAATTAATTAAACATCTACTTCCTGGGGAATAACGAGAAATTAAATTACGTTACGGCTGGAGAAAATTTAGCTGTAAGTTTATTTAATACGTTATTCAACTTAACACAAAAATCCCAGTAAAATATAATGAAACACTTTAACACGAAAAAGCACTTAAATGCTAACAATATTTAGTTACCACAAATCAGGAAACTGAATTAATCTCCACGTATTATGAGAAATCCGAATGACAAATAAGGCTCTAAAATGCGCGCTAGACCATCTCAAGAAATCCCGGAGCGAACTGATAATGAGTTTTAGGAGACTGCACATATATACTGAATCGGCCCGATCTCGCCGATGTCTGCCAGAAATCGCACTTTGAGCGAATTCTTCGGTCAATTTTCTGAATGAAAGCTCTTTCTCACAACTATTCCGACTGCTAATACGTTCCGGCAAAGATTTCTTCCCTCGTGTAAACGGTTCTCCGTCCATCTTTTACCAGGTGTTAATCAGAGGTGATACAGAACTCGCTCTCTCTTAGTGACTACAAAAGACATCGATAACTGACCGCCGGTGCCACCTCTGGCCCGCCTTTTGAAGGAATGACAGTAAGAGATCCAGAGATTGCTAATTATAATGCCTCGTGAGAGAAGACCGTAGGCGTGGCTAAACTAGAAAAGAAGACAACTAGCGAAAGAGGCCTGGCTTACACGTACTTCACCTACGTGTTAATTAGGAAGCGAGGGAAATCCACGTGGAACCCACGCTGGCGATTTTGATTTCAACAAAATGAGGGGTACCGGTGAGATTAAAGTGTAGCTTCAATTTTCATCTGTCACAGCCATGTCACCAAAATACTCCTTCGCATCCTAATGGAAAGGACAAGAAATAGAATACGACCAGAAATTTCTGAAACTCAATTCGGTTTCGTTGCTGATAAAGGTACCAGAAATGCAATTTTCACACCATCAATGCTCATGGAGAGATGTATTGAGGTACAAAGAGACCTTTATCTATGCTTTATAGACTACCCAAAAGCATTTGACAAAGTGAAACACCAATTCCTTTTTGATATTTTACATGAACTAAATATAGACGGGAAAGATCTTAGGATAATAAGAAACATATATTGGGAGCAGGAATCCGCGATCAGATTTGAAGGAGAACTAAGTGAATTCAGAGCAATTAAAAGAGGAGTTAGACATGTGTGTTGTCACCTGATCTTTTTAACATATACAGCGAGACGATACATCGAAACATTGAACACCTCGAGGGAATTAAAGTCGGAGTACAAAATATCAACAATCTGAGATATGCAGATGACACAGTTTTAATAGCTGAGTCAGAGGAAAATCTACAAATCATTCTAGACAAAGTAGTGGACGAGAACGAGTTGAAAGGATTATCTTTGAATGTCAGCAAAACTGTATGCATGGTAGTTTCTAAGAAAATACAAATACCAGTATGCTCTTTGAACAGCAAAAGAGAAAAAAATCAAACAAGTCAATCTCTTTAAATATTTAGGCTACACATTGACATCAGATGGCAGATGTGACACAGAGATAAAGAAAAGGATCGCCATGTCCATAGAAGCCTTTACTAGGATTAGCAACGTAATGAAAAACAGAAACATCACCATAAGCACAAAAATTCGCTTATTAAGGGGCTACGTGTGGTCCGTTCTTTTATATGGATGCAAATGTTGGACAATGAGTAACCAAATGGTGAAAAAACTTGAGGCAGCGGAAATGTGGTTCTTGAGAAGGATACTGGGAATATCGTGGACAGAGAAGAAAACAAATGCCGAGGTATTGACAGCTGCGGGTGTTAATAGATCGCTCATCAAAACCATCAGGAAAAGACAAATGAAATTTATGGGACATATTAACAGAAGAGGAGGAGTGGAGGAATTAGTCTTATGTGGGAAAATACCAGGTAGGAGAGGAAGAGGAAGGCAGAGAAAGATGTATGTGGAAAGCTTAAACAACTGGGCAACAAACAACAGCATGGGCAACAACAACCTCATTAGACTATCAAAAGACAGAGAAGATTGGAGGGTCATGATCGCCAATGTCTGTTCCAGACCAGGCACATGAAGAAGAAGAAATCGGAGCTAAATTTGTATAGTTACAAATACATGTAACAGATGTAATAATCATTTAGGTTTAGCAAGGTTTTTAGAAAAATTGAAAATATGATTTAACAGAAAGTTATCATCACTGTTGTGATGGAATGAAAGTTTATGAAGGAGTTCACGTGGCAGTTTTAACGTTTAACTTATCTGCCAATGGTAGGTTCTGCTCTCGCTGATGGTTTGGTTCTTGGTAGACTGATCACGCTCGTCGCTGGTCAAGGTTGTTAGGACGCAGCACGTTCCCAGAAATGTAAGGGAGTGTCTACGAAGTTGATCCCTCGTCTTGAAGCTCAGGTCACTGTTCCCTTCTTGTTCCAGAGATAGTAACCTCAACTGGTACCACCAACAAACCAATCCTGGCTCAAAGACTTTTTGCTCAGATGAATAAAGTTAAAGCACTAGCAAATGCCGTTTTACACGTGTTCTTGGGGTCGTTACTTTTATAAGATAATTCCCTCTATGACTTCGTGAGTATCAGTTTCTTCAGATTCCGGTTCCTTATTAAAATGGTTTTCCTGGGCTCTAAGTCCTTCAAGAATGATCCACAAAGTCCGGTCTGAGAAATGGAAATTCTGAATTCTAACTTCTGGCAAGGTCTGGTTGTAGTCTTTGGCAAGCGATTTCTCATAGTGAACTAGACTTGCAAAAATTGTCAGATTATATTGCAAGTCTTCCCCCGCAAACAAAGAGCCAAGGATCCAGACCTCCAGGACGACCCAGAGTCCGCTGGGAGGACAACATTAGACAATCTTTGAAGGACCGAGGACAAGAATGGAACCAGGCCAGGAAGAAGACAGCTGATAGAATAGTCTGGCGCTCTCTCTTCCAAACCTCTACACCTCAAGGTAGAAGAGGAACGACTAAGTAAGTAAGTCTTCCCCCGCATTTGTTTGTTACGAGGCTAATCAGAACGCCAATCGTTTTCAAACATGCGTGTCGTGTGGGAAACTTTAAAATATTTCCGACATGGAAATATTATATGCTTGATGCATAGGATACCTCTCCCATATATGGTAATAAAACATCCGATTGCCTGGCAGCAAACTCACCAACACATCTGTAGATCTGAAAGGAGTGTAAGAATGAAATAAAAAATATCTACTACATAGCAGAGAATGAAAACAGTGCTGACCATGGAAAAGCATGCAATTAGTCAGTACAACTTAAAATGAGTACTGCCGGAGTGAAAGAGAGATCAAGAAGGGGTTGCCTCAAATCCATCTCGTGATAAACCGGCCTCCTGTCAGAAAAAACCTAAAACAGTGAAACGTGAAGAATATGGTTTGGTTTGGTTTGGTTTTAAGGACTATCTTCACTGCACACGGACTACTCCATCAGTGCTCCGATCTCCTCCCTTAGATCACACAAGGATGATCTCAGCACAGTGCACGAACTCCGTAGCACCGGCGAGAATCCCAATGTGTGTATATAGGAATCACACATTCTACAAATATTTTTGTGGTGGGTAGGTTTCTAAATTTTTTTTTAATTGTTTGCCCTGATAAGCCTGCTCTTTACGATTTCCACTCATAAAACTGCTGTGGGATTTTTATCGTACGCAACTTACACACGGGACCTCCTATTTTTTCGCCCTTATCCGAGAAGGCTAGTCATCCGATCTCACTACCCAGGAGGACACCAGAGGGGAGAATAACATCTTTAGGACCCACTGATTCTGAACAACAAAATGTCCATAAATTATGTTCTCTCAACTGGGAATACCTTGTATATATACCTGTCACAAAAAGTAGGGGATATTTTAAGATGGTATGTATTATTTTACAAAAGAGTGGATTTCGTATTTTAATAGTTGTATGGACATATCGAACACGCTCTTCTCCACTCTAACGTGCAATATCATGTTGACTTGGTGACTCGTGATGAGTAAGCCAATCCTAAGAACAGAGGTGGGGCCCATCCATAAAGTTCACACATTAATTCTTTTTCACAAAAATGCGTGTATCTCGGGTTTGATGAACACTACTCACCATGGACAGGCATAAAAAGACTCTGCAACAGATAAAATTTCTTTTCTTCGTCATATAACGTTTGACAGAACAGCAGAGATGGATAGGCATAGGCATGATGCAAACCGGAAGTCGGTAAGTGGATGTTGCTCGGAACCTCAATGTTTCACAGTCAGTTGTCAGCAGACTGTGGAACAGGTATCAAAATTTCCACACAGTGGCTGATCTGCCTCGGACTGGCCGCCAAAGAGTCACTACACGCCGCCAAGATCAACTCAGAACTCGGACTTTAAATGCTACTCAACTTCAGCAACACCTTCAACAGACCACTGGGATCCGGGTCTCAACTCAGACAGTACGAAACCGTTTGCACCAAGTGCAACTGGCCTCACGCAGACCGTTCGTAGCTTTGCTCATGTCACCACAACACAGGCGAGCAAGAATGGATTGATGCCAACGTCATCATCGGTGGACCAATCAACAGTGGGCATCAGTGATGTTTTCTGATGAGTCCCGTTTCGTTTTGGATTTTTATGATCGTCGAATACGTGTCTGGCGACGGCGAGGTAAGCGTTACCAGCCTCCTGCAACTGTTGCACACTACCGTTATGGAGGTGGCAGTGTAATGGTGTGGGCAGGCATCTGTATGAATGACAGGACCGACCTTCACATATGCCAGGTCAATATCACAGGGCTCTACTACCGTGACATCATCATCGAGCCTATCGTTGTGCCATTTGCTCAACGGCACGGACCAGATTTCATCTTCTAGGATGACAATGCACGTCCTCACCGTGCTCGCGTCGTCCAAGATCACCTTTAAATGCGGCATATCCGGACGTTACCGTGGTCGCCGATCTTCCCCGACCTGTCTCCTATTGAGCATTTGTGGGACCTCCTGAATAGATGCGTCCAACAACGTCCAGCCGCTCCACAGACTCTTCAGCAGTTAGCCCAGGCCCTTCAGCAGGAGTGGCAGAGAATTCCTCAAGACAACATCATAAGGCTTATTTACAGTATGAGACGTCGTTGCAATTCACGTTTGGCGGCAAACGGGGGCCCTACACGTTTTTAAAAATATTGGAATATTTTTGTGAAAATGAAGTACCTACTCCGCCTTGGTTGCCAGTGCGACTAAAATCATGTGAGTAAAGCCATAACACTTCTTCTTAATTAAATAATCTCATGATTAAGCAAGCGACAGTGAGTCAATATTAACCGCAAAACCAATCAATTCTCGTGACTAAGCCTAAGAGATGCAAGCCCTGGGAGAAAATAAAACCAGACTTTTGAATAGGGAAAAGAGCCAGACTTTTCCCGTAATCCCCCAAGTTCGATAATTCCAAAGCCATTTCTTGTTGCACTTGAAAAATTATGAATCAGCCATTGTTTCAACAACACCGGAGACGTTCAAATATTATTGATTTAAAAAAAAAAATTACATTTGTCTGTGGTTGTAGCACTGTGTTAAGATTTCTTTTATTGTCAGCCCATTAACATATTCTAACGGAAATCTCTGCATTATTTTATGAGCGCATTCAAAGGATGAATAAAATAGAAACAAAACAAAACACATGTACAGTAAAATGGTAAAAAATAATAATATTAATAATCTGACTTGTTGTCTCTCTCCCTGGATCACTTTCAACAGTGTATATTCTATTTAAATATCAAGTGTCCCCCACACTATTTCTTTTATTAATTACGCCTCGTATCTCCCCTCCCCCCCTTTCTCTTTCTCCCTCTCTCTCTAACTCTCTTTGTCTCTCTCTTTCTTTTACATATAATTTTTATTTATCTCTCTCTTATATTCTTTCTCTCTCTCCCTCTCTCTTACATATATTCTCTCTCTCTCTCTCTCTCTCTCTCTCTCATACACACACACGCTAGCCCACTTCAGTCTGCGCATTAATCTTTGTGTTTCCTACAAATAAGAAAAGTGTCTGATTAACCTTTGATAACAGCACCTGCCTCTCGCTGCAAAACTACCAGGTTCCGGGATCGAACACTAACATCGTCAAGCTTTAGTCAATCCAGCTGTAAATGGGTACCTGGCTCTGCCCTGAATTTAGAGAAAGCCAAGGCAGGGAACTAGTCACCCACACAGCTCGACGTAGCATAGTGAAGTCTCTAACACTTCACTCCCGTACGGCAGTATCTGCTATGGAACTACCTTTACCCTTTAAGAATACGAAGCGTCTTTTTTTTTTTTTTTTTTTTTTTTAAATAAAGTTTGCCTCGTTTTGTCGAGGCGCGTCCCGTTCAACCTAGTCGGTTATATTAGGGCGCATGTCCAAACATAAAAGACCATTTGGTCTGGGGTTTATCAATAACGAAGCGTCTCATATCCATCTTACCATATCATTTAGTAAACCTATTTCTCTTTTTTTCTAAGGTAGTACACTATGAGTGCTCTCGAGACTAGTCTGTCAACTCATTGCTGTATTGCTCCTGCATGATCAGGACAGTAGAGCCACACCAGTTCCTGAAGGGTTGAGGTCTCTATGTAAGTTTCCGTTGCATGTCGTAGCCACCCATTTTGCACCTTCCGAAGCATGGACTGAGAGTCTGATTTTCGGTCACACTCTCACTAGGTCACTTCGGAGTACTTACTGAACCCAACATTTCATATCAGTGAGAGTATGACAATGCGGCTCGTTTGCTTTTTCTTAATTTCCTCTCATCGCCTTTTTTATCTATTATTTCGGCATATTTAACGCACATAATTTCGTGTCTATCCTCTACTCATAATTGCTACCCTTATTTCGGGCAACCATTGTTCACATTTCACGCTTCGACGCATGACAGGCCAGACAATCACTCATCTCTGAGAGATTAATTGAATCACTAAACGTGATAATACCCCATTGACTCCAGGTAAATGCGAGCATGAAGTGTTTGCTTAAGATTGCATAATCCCTTCCGACTCGACAGCAGAATGGAACGGCAACACGGGTTTAATTGTATAGACCACTATTTGTCTAGACAGGCAGTCGGTTTCCGACAAGTCATATGATGCAAGAGGTCGGCAGAGTCTTGTAAACTATGTAATCAGATTTCCGAATTACTTGGGATAGGTGATTATAGATAATCGCAATCTTGGAAGACATTCTGACGAGTGAGCAGGAAGTGTGATATAAGTAAACTTTGACAACATTTTACGGATATCACAACTCCATATATGGACGATGATTAATTGAATTTTTCAAATGCATGAGCCATGGAAAATATTACGTGAGGAAAAGTTGTCATAACATGAACCTTTGAATGTATTGGCTGGCATTTGATGCGCGAATAAACAATCGCTATGATTTGGAGTTTTCGAAAACGCCAGGTGGAAGCGTGAGCCGGGAACCTACGATATAACGTAGAAAACGTTGGACATACGGCACTGCATTCCAGAAATCGTCAACGTAGACAGCTCAGACCTTGCCACAGAAAAGAATAGAGTTGGATTCTGAACTGATAGGACCGGATACATAAAAACGTATTAAGAGCATCTCTGTACATTAGTAGAAAACTCGCCAATATTAATACGGAACCCGGAATTCTACAGGACCACTCACAAGTCACAGAGGGATTCAGAAATAGAAATAATACCCCAGACGTGTGTTCGAGGCATCTGTGTTAAGTTGCCAAGACTTTTCTACTGAGCAAGAAATCTATCTTCCCTACTGTGTTTGTGGTACCAGTACAAGGTGACCCAACTATTTGCGGTACGACCCGGAGAGACCGTTGGCTGTACTACAAGACTGTGGTTCGAAGCTTCAGATCGACACTTGAAAGTTCTTGCCTTGACCATGAGAGGTTACTTCCTGAACTGATCTGGAAACGTGCCCCTCACGACAGCGACGAATCTACGGAAAAGCAGCATCAGCACTTCAACATTTTGGCAAGCCCCATTTTTAACAGACCAAACACGACCGAACTCTATTTTAGTAGATTCATCAAGCCTAAAGACTTTTTGGTGAAGAAACCTAATTATTTTTCATAATCATCAGTTATATTTATTTACAAGTGTTTAAGTAATTGATCATTAAATTTATATATGTTGATTTTGACAAATTCATTTTTTTTTTTTTTAAACCAGCGGCACTTGGGCTTTCAGCCCTTCGGCCCAATGACATGTCATTGCGAGGCTGGGGAACCTGAGGACTTTCCTTCCAACCCGGTCAGGAGCTTCGCTCCTTCCCATCCACAGAGGGTTTATCCCAGGAGCCGTTCAGGCTATTCAGTCAAATTTCCGGCCGTAAACATTTCTTCAAACGCCGACGCCCGGGTTTGAACCACGAACACCTGGTCGCCAGTACAACGCCGAAGCCATTACACCAGCGCGGCTCCCCTGACAAATTCATAGTTGAATTTATCATTACAGAGAGAAAGGCGTATGTATGACTCAGAACTTCTAGTGTATATTCATATATATATATATATATATATATATATATATATATATATATATATATATATATATATATATATATATATATATAGAGAGAGAGAGAGAGAGAGAGAGAGAGAGAGAGAGAGAGAGAAAGAGCTAATAAGAGGAATTTCACGGAATTAAATCAGCTGGGGGCTTGAACGAGCTAAATCATGCAAAATACATCTTCACAAAAGGCGGCGGGTCAGATAAAAAGATAACGTGCTCAAAATCATTCAGCATTGTTCTTGACTACTGAGATATGTTGTGAACATTCCATCGCGGTAGAAGCATCATTATCCTTCTATCTACAACTCTGCCAAGAGTAATCTTGTGCCAAAGTAGACACCTTTGAAGACCCACAATAGGTACTCTAGGTTTTGCCCAATGTTGGACCACTTCTTCAGAGCAAAGAGGGAGGCAAACCGTGACAGAGAGATACGTTCTTGATACATTAAATTTTTGTCTTCGTGTGGAAATAGTTTCCCCTACCTAAAATCAATGAATCAAATCAATTAACCAGTTACTTCCCTTTTTACTAACCCAAGAGCGTGGAACTACCACTGCAGCAGGCCATCTTGCTACAAACTTGCACCAAAACATTCATGTGCTGTTGTAGCGGTGATTTTCTTAGCACTTTGTTTTATATAATCAGGTTGTCAGTCCCATGTACAACCTCACAATAGTGGCTTCTTGCGTCATGCCTAAGGCAGGAATAGTTCTATTATTTCTGTGTCTGCTCAGAGACCCCCCGGGAACTAAACGTGGCTCTACTTAATATACATTATTTTTATATAACTCCCTTCTCTATCTAGCTATTGCAGATGCTACAAGTTTACAAAAACTCTCTCTCTCTCTCTCGCTCTCTCTCTCTCTCTCTCTCTCTCTCTCTCTAGATATATATATATATATATATCGCTCGCTTTCTCGCTCCCTCTGTGTCTCCTTCTTTCGTTCTCTGTCTTTCGTCAGATTTCTTGAGATTACTTAATAACCTCATGCTCATAATACTGTACATGTTTTCTCTTTATGGTGGCAATAGTTTATGGTACTTAATAAAAAGGACGAATTATCAAGGTTAAGACTGTTGGAATCTGGCATCAAAGGTAAGGCTAGCAGAGATGGAGGTAAGAGAGGATGCATCCGTCTGCATACAACCAGCGAGCTACAGGAACAGTCAGCATTCATATTCTTCGATATATACTGAGGGAGACTTAACTTCCTTATGTTTGCCCGGAGTGCAATGATGTCGATTCTGTTCAATAAAAACAATTGTAACAGTCGAGTTGTGTTTATATATGTGATGATAGACGACTGTTGCAACCCAAGGTTCATAGACTGGAGAGCGATTTATGTTTGATGTTATTTTGGCATGTGATGTAGTGGTGATGAGTTGTATAACCTCATACAGGTGTAAATAACCTTCCTCAATCACAAACTTCTCATAATAATGAAGACCAAATCAAAGTAGATGAAATTTAATTGAAATGTCAAATATGCATCTTTTAGTAATAACCAATGCAACTCTCCATTGAAAATGTCCAAGAGATAAGAAGGTTCAATCGTTGATACACTAAAAATATTCTTGCTTCATGATGTATTGACGTGTCAAGAAATGTTTATATACACAAAATAATTGTTATGCAATGTTCTCAATCATTCTACTTCCACATAGATCTCTGGGTTATATTTATAAGTCAGACCAGACTAACTCTGGGGATATTAATTTCACGCCCAGAATGAATATATATATATTTGTCCTGTTGCACTAATTTTGTTGTCTATTCTTAGGTCAAAAACTGATAGATCACTGTACAAAATGTCCTTGTGTACAAATATTCTTACTAGCACAAATACTGCTCTGTATTCACTTGATATTACTGTAACTTCGACGCTACTTAAAGGTACAAATAATAACTTCCTTATTTCATGTTCTTTATCATATCTCAATATACTGAGTTGAACGGGGTGCGCCTCGCCAAAACGAGGCAAAATTGTTTTTCTTTTTATCTCTGTGTTACTCTTTATCTTTCTCTCTCTCTCTCTCTCTCTCTCTCTCTCTCTCTTTCCCTCTCTCTCTCTCTCTCTCTCTCTTTCCCTCTCTCTCTCTCTCTCTCTCTCTGTCTTTTCTTAGATCTGTTGAGATTGCTCATTAATCTTTACATTTTATGTTAGTGAGAGGTCCCTCTAATTGGTAATACTGAACGTTTCCACTTAGTTAATACACCGGATCTCTTTATCAAATATCTCTCTCTCTCTCTCTCTCTCTCTCTCTCTTTGTGTCTGTGTGTCTTTTATCAGCCCTCTTCAGCCTACTCATTAATCCTTGCATCCCCTAGGATTGTATTGTCCTGGTAATTTATTGAGACGTACAGCAATTCGTGTCATGACACCATTACTCACAATGAGTCACTGAAACCAATACCAGGTATAGCACTATGAACTGTCAAGTTTACGCGGCTTCCTGTGTGACCTGCATTATGGCCCTGTGATCGGTGGAACAATATCAGAATGGTCGAATCTATAACGTTAGAGCCGTGATTCTCATCCAGGCATGCACGTAAACCTAGGGATGCCTCGAGAGATACCAGGGAGAGCACTTGGTCTTCCATCCAAAGTCACAGATTTTCATTGGCTAAGTCTTTAGTAACACATATTTGTCATCATCATTACCTTCATCATTTCCTTTTTCGCTCCTTGTTGAGCCACAGCAGCTAGCCTCTATGGAGGTAGCCTCTATGGAGGTAGCCTCAATGGAGGTAGCCTCTATGGAGGTAGCCTCTATTGAGGTAGCTTCTATGGAGGTAGCCTACACAAGGCATTCATGTTCTCTTGCAGCAGTGGTTTCCGAAGACATTGTTTCTACATGATGAAGTTGCCAGCAAAACCTCATGGTAATCGCCTTCTACGGCTTGCATGAGTAAGCAGATGTTCTAGTCACTTTTTTTTTTCTCATACGAGACCCCCGAATACATGTATCAGCTGTTTTATTGAGTGTCCATTGTCTCGCAGCCGAATAGATGTATCAGCTGTTTTATTGAGTGTCCATTGTCTCGCAGCCGAATAGATGTATCAGCTGTTTTATTGAGTGTCCATTGTCTCGCAGCCGAATAGATGTATCAGCTGTTTTATTGAGTGTCCATTGTCTCGCAGCCGAATAGATGTATCAACTGTTTTATTGAGTGTCCATTGTCTCGCAGCCGAATAGATGTATCAGCTGTTTTATTGAGTGTCCATGTCTCGCAGCCGAATAGATGTTTCAGCTGTTTTATTGAGTGTCCATTGTCTCGCAGCCGAATAGATGTATCAGCAGTTTTATTGAGTGTCCATGTCTCGCAGCCGAATAGATGTATCAGCTGTTTTATTGAGTGTCCATTGTCTCGCAGCCGAATAGATGTATCAGCTGTTTTATTGAGTGTCCATTGTCTCGCAGCCGAATAGATGTATCAGCTGTTTTATTGAGTGTCCATGTCTCGCAGCCGAATAGATGTATCAGCTGTTTTATTGAGTGTCCATTGTCTCGCAGCCGAATAGATGTATCAGCTGTCTTATTGAGTGTCCATTGTCTCGCAGCCGAATAGATGTATCAACTGTTTTATTGAGTGTCCATTGTCTCGCAGCCGAATAGATGTATCAGCTGTTTTATTGAGTGTCCATTGTCTCGCAGCCGAATAGATGTTTCAGCTGTTTTATTGAGTGTCCATTTTCTCGCAGCCGAATAGATGTATCAGCTGTTTTATTGAGTGTCCATGTCTCGCAGCCGAATAGATGTATCAGCTGTTTTATTGAGTGTCCATTGTCTCGCAGCCGAATAGATGTATCAGCTGTTTTATTGAGTGTCCATTGTCTCGCAGCCGAATAGATGTATCAGCTGTTTTATTGAGTGTCCATGTCTCGCAGCCGAATAGATGTATCAGCTGTTGGACCCAGAATAATAACAGCTTCTTTCAAAACAGCTAAAAAGAAAATTCATGTAAATGTCATCCAATGTTATGCACCAACTAATGACAAAGAAGAGTCTGTGAAAGAAGCATTTTATACTAAACTACAGGAAATTATGGATAAAGTAAAAAGAAGAGACATCACAATTTTGATGGGTGACATGAATGCAAAGATAGGTACAGTCAACACTGGATTCGAAGAAGTCATGGGAAAACATGGGCTAGGAGTAATGAATGAAAATGGAGAGCTATTCGCAAACTTCTGTGCTTCATATCAACTGGCTATAGGAGGAAGCATGTTTCCACATAAGAGAATACACAAAGCAACATGGATATCACCAGACCATAGAACAGAAAATCAGATTGATCATATATGCATAAACAAGAAGTTTAGATCATCATTGCAGGATGTAAAGGTATATAGAGGAGCAGATGTGGCATCAGATCACCATCTTCTGATAGCCAAAGTAAAAATGAAACTCAAGAGATATGCAACAATGCAAAACTATAGACAACAGTTTAATGTAGGACAGCTAAGAAATCAAGAAACAAGAGACAAATTTGCGGTCACAGTATCCAACAAATTCCAAGTGCTCCAACAGCTGGAAGATGTAGAGAATACAGAAGACTATTGGCAGCAGGTCAAAACAGTATGGAAGGAGACATGTGAAGAAATACTGGGGAAAAGGGAAAGACAACAAAAAGCATGGATAACAACAGAAACCATCAATAAGATAAAAAGACAGAAAAACAAGAAAGCAGAGTTTAAACACAAGCAAAACTAGAAGCTCCAAAGCCAAGGCTCAAGAAGTGTACACAGAAGCAAACAAAGAAGTAAAAAGAAGTATCAAAAGAGACAAGAGGAAGTATATTGAGGAGTTGGCAAGAGAGGCAGAAGATGCTGCAGCCAAAGGAAATATGAGAGAACTGTATAGCAGCACAAAGAAGCTAACAGGGAAATACAAGCAAACAAGTTGCCTCATAAAAGACAAGAATGGGAAACTGCTCAGCAATATACAAGAGCAAATGAAGAGGTGGACAGAATATTTTGGGGACCTTCTCAATAGACCAGCTCCACAAAACCCGCCGGACATCCAGCCAGCAGAAGAAGAGCTACAAATTAACGGTGAAAGACCAACGAAGGAAGAAATAAAGAAAGCCATAAAGCTTCTAAGAGAGGGAAAAGCGTCTGGACCTGATGGCATTCCAGCAGAGGCCATCAAAGCAGATATCGACACGGCTACAGAGATGTTATATAAATTACTTGGTAAAGTCTGGGAAAAGGAAGAGATACCAGCAGAATGGAAGGAAGGATATCTGGTTAAGTTGCCTAAGAAGGGAAATTTACAAGAGTGCACAAATTATAGAGGAATAATGTTACTATCAGTGCCAGGAAAAGTGTTAAACAGGATTATCCTTGAGAGATTAAAAGAGTCCATAGACAAGAAACTGAGAGATGAACAAGCAGGTTTTCGACAAAACAGATCATGTACAGACCAGATAGCCACTTTGAGAATAATAGTTGAACAAAGTCTGGAATGGAATTCACCACTATACATCGGATTTGTGGACTACGAAAAGGCATTTGACAGTGTAGACAGAGAATCACTTTGGAAATTGATGAGGCATTATGGAGTTCCCCTGAAGATCATTAATTTAATAAAGAAAACATATGAAGACATGACATGCAGAGTTCTTCACGAAGGACAGCTTACAGAACCGTTTGGGATAAGAACAGGAGTGCGACAGGGATGCCTCTTGTCTCCATTTCTTTTCTTGCTGGCAATAGATTGGGTTATGAGATCATCGACAACACACAACAGAAATGGAATCCAGTGGACTCTGACTAAGCAGTTGGATGATCTGGATTTTGCTGATGACTTGGCTCTTCTGTCCCATAACCGTAATCAGATGCAGGACAAATTGAAAACACTCGATGAGAGGTCACAGCAATTGGGTCTGAAAATACACAGGGAAAAGACAAAAATAATGAGAATAAATGCAGGTAATGATAACAGGGTTGAACTTGAAGAAACACCAATTCAAGATGTAGAATCATACACATATCTTGGCAGTAATATAGACAAAGTTGGAGGGACAGACAGCGATATCAAAATAAGAATACAAAAGGCAAGAGGAGCTTTCATTGCATTGGGAAATATATGGAGATCAAGAGAAATCGGATACCACACGAAAATAAGAATCTTCAACTCAAATGTGAAGTCAGTCCTATTGTATGGCTCTGAGACATGGAGAACAACAAAGACAACAACCAAAAAGCTACAGACTTTCATAAATGGGTGCTTGCGTAGAATAGAGGGATTAAAATGGTATGACAAGGTTACCAACGTGGAACTGATGACAAGAACTAGACAAGTGCCAGTGGAACAAGAGATGAGAAGAAGACGATGGCGATGGATAGGACACACACTGAGGAAACCTGTTGATAGCATTACAAGGCAGTCCTTGTTCTGGAACCCCCAGGGCAAGAGAGGCAGAGGAAGACCAAGAAGTACATGGAGAAGAGAGTTGGAAACAGAGGTGAAAATGATGAGGAGAACATGGAAAGAACTTGAGATGATGGCACGGGACAGGAGGACTTGGCATGTGTTTGTTGAAGGCCTTTGCTCCTTTGGGAGTGGAGGGTTATGAATGAATGAATGTCTCGCAGCCGAATAGATGTATCAGCTGTTTTATTGAGTGTCCATTGTCTCGCAGCCGAATAGATGTATCAGCTGTTTTATTGAGTGTCCATTGTCTCGCAGCCGAATAGATGTATCAACTGTTTTATTGAGTGTCCATTGTCTCGCAGCCGAATAGATGTATCAGCTGTTTTATTGAGTGTCCATTGTCTCGCAGCCGAATAGATGTTTCAGCTGTTTTATTGAGTGTCCATTGTCTCGCAGCCGAATAGATGTATCAGCTGTTTTATTGAGTGTCCATGTCTCGCAGCCGAATAGATGTATCAGCTGTTTTATTGAGTGTCCATTGTCTCGCAGCCGAATAGATGTATCAGCTGTTTTATTGAGTGTCCATTGTCTCGCAGCCGAATAGATGTATCAGCTGTTTTATTGAGTGTCCATGTCTCGCAGCCGAATAGATGTATCAGCTGTTTTATTGAGTGTCCATTGTCTCGCAGCCGAATAGATGTATCAGCTGTTTTATTGAGTGTCCATTGTCTCGCAGCCGAATAGATGTATCAGCTGTTTTATTGAGTGTCCATTGTCTCGCAGCCAAATTTTTGTATCAGCTGTTTTATTGAGTGTTGTCACGTAGGTTTTGATCATTAAATTGCCTACATCTTCTTCCTATTCTCTCACCCGCATCCTTTATTTTATTATCTTTCCTTACTTGTTTCTTTCCCTGTATTTTTCGCATCACTTGTTTTGCGAATAATATTTTCTTCAGTATCCTCAAACTTTACCTTGTGTTTTTCTCATACTGGGATACAAAATTTAATTACATAGATGTCAGGCAGACGTGAAGTGCGATTTAGTTGCAGTCCATCTCAGACATCGAGCCGACTTGGGTCTGCACCTTCAGATGACACGACACTCCTGAGTTAGATTATCGACGTAAACGCGTGAGAATGCTAGGAGAGAGCCGACATCCGTCTGCATTTTCATCGGTCAACAACGAGTCGCATCGGCCGAACGCTTAAGTAGGAGCGAATATTTACACCTTATAGTCGCAGTTTCAGACATTTGTCGGGAAATCCCAGCTGACACGGCTCACTGTTGGCCCGGTCAGCGTGAGGTGCGAAGTAGTATAAGTGTCAGTTCAGGTTTTCGTCGAAATAGCTCCGGCGAAGTGTGAAAATCGCCCATGCACTGCAGACGGTTGTCTGAGATTTGCAACTGACACGCGTACATCTTGGTCAGTCGGTGGCAGTTACGACATGTTAGGAGTTAAACGTAGCTGTTATGAGAAGGGGGAGAGATCGGGGCGGGGGAGATAGTTCATCCTTTGTCTGGTTTAAAATATTAACCCACGTTTGAAACTATTGCATTTCACTCAGTAACTTGGCAGTTAGACTAGAACAACCTTCGTTCGATTTCTAAATAATCTCTGTTAATAGAGATGGCCTTTAGTTTGGTCGAAGTGGTTTAAGTTCTTAGTACTTCTGTGTTTGAGGTATATTAATATTATATATCTAGTATTGTGTGTAGGGTTTAAAGTGTTTAATCGCTTAGCTCTTTCCCTAGTTAGATTTGGTGCAGAGCAACTAATTTATAGTTTGTATTATTTTTCTAGTGCCGCATACAGTGGAAAGCAGAATAAATTATATTTTTAGCTTACTAAACCAGTAGCTGAAATGAGTTTAATTTAACTGTTAAATACTCAGTCGAAACTGTTTTAATAACTAACTTATAAATGCTAGACACGACATCAGTGAGTACTGACGGAATACGCATGATATTCCTAACCCATGATGATCGATTTTTTTTATATATCTTACTTTACGGGAAGTTTTAATTATAAGTCAAGCGGTCGGCTTGCTATTTAAAATGTAAGTTATATTGAGTACATATGTGTAAATTATTTGATATGTGTTCTTTCTTTTATATAGTGTAACGGTGGTACCCAACTTGCCAGCGTTTAGTAAAGAGACATATTTGTGTGAAGCATAAACAGTTCCTATCTTTAACCACGTGGGTTTTTTGTTTCAAGTAACACTGGTCTGACAGTGCATATGCCATCAGAGAGAGACAGTAATAGCAATCCTACTAACGGTTTCTAAAGACTAGAAATATATATTGGGCTTTTGAGCCAGTTCATATTGCTCCACAAATTTAAATGTACATGCTGCCTGGCGGCGAGAATATTACAAGAATAACATTAACATTCCGACAGAGATTGTGACTAGTATTGTGGTGACAAAATATAGTACCTGACTGAAAGAAGACACCGATCTGACATTCCTTAAATCCTAGAATCCAAAGCTAATGACATTGTGCTCTGCTAACTTTCGTGCCTGGACAAATTTTATGTGACTTAATCAGACATTCGGAAAAAATTAGAACACCCAAGGAATCGTTTCCCTGAGACAGAGAGTTCAGTACGTCTTTTTGGAACTGGGGGTTTCTTGGTCGATGACTGCATTTTCGGGTCTGTGTGAAGGTCCTAGAATTATTATGTTCCCAGACGCAGCGAGCAAAGTTGTGAGTATATATGTGTGAGCAAGGCCATGGCTGAATGAATGAGAATACACAGGCCAGAGTGTTATTTTACCGGTGTATTATTGTCACCTATTTGCTGTCTTAATTTTTTTAAATCTGCAGAATTTGTTACAAATGCTAGAGTTTCTTTTTTCTTAGGCTAAATCAGATTATCCAACTCTGTTCATACATTTACGAGAGAGAAAGAAACCTCTTAGACTCAACCCTATGTATCTATAACTCTTTGGGCCATCATCTGTTCTCTTAACGGGGCTGTGGGCTAAACCTAGAGTAAGATTCTAACGGGCTATCATCCTTGTAGCATTTTTTTCATAAATTTTATGACTATTTGTATATGTTTCTCCTTGATGTATTTCTTTGGTGTTGTGAGAAGATTTTTTTTTTTGATGATAATAATAAAAATCTCTCTTGAACTAATCAGTGCGTTGGTCAGCTCGTTCTAAATATATATATATATATATATATATCCATTGTTATAGATTTCCCACGTCTGTGTGTTTAACTGTCGTCACGTGTATGTGCGTGCCCGTGATTAGATAGAAATATATGTAATATATATATCTGTGTTTAGACTGTCTGACTACTTTAGATCTGTCGTAGAAGATAGGTGAGAGAGAGAGAAGATTTTCCGCTCTCAGAGACAGCATCTATCACTATTCTACCACCTCACTCGTGGAAGTCTATGTTTTTTATTTCCATCTCTCACTGTGACTATCACTCATTCCAACCTATTCAGAAGGGACCAACCTAAGTCTTAATACTCCTATCAAAAAATCTACGACAAGTGTCCATTGTCTCGCAGCCGAATAGATGTATCAGCTGTTTTATTGAGTGTCCATTGTCTCGCAGCCGAATAGATGTATCAGCTGTTTTATTGAGTGTCCATTGTCTCGCAGCCGAATAGATGTATCAGCTGTTTTATTGAGTGTCCATTGTCTCGCAGCCGAATAGATGTATCAGCTGTTTTATTGAGTGTCCATGTCTCGCAGCCGAATAGATGTATCAGCTGTTTTATTGAGTGTCCATGTCTCGCAGCCGAATAGATGTATGAGCTGTTTTATTGAGTGTCCATTGTCTCGCAGCCGAATAGATGTATCAGCTGTTTTATTGAGTGTCCATGTCTCGCAGCCGAATAGATGTATCAGCTGTTTTATTGAGTGTCCATTGTCTCGCAGCCGAATAGATGTATCAGCTGTTTTATTGAGTGTCCATGTCCCGCAGCCAAATAGATGTATCAGCTGTTTTATTGAGTATCCATTGTCTCGCAGCCGAATAGATGTATCAGCGGTTTTATTGAGTGTCCATTGTCTCTCAGCCGAATAGATGTATCAGCTGTTTTATTGAGTGTCCATGTCTCGCAGCCGAATAGATGTATCAGCTGTTTTATTGAGTTTCCATTGTCTCGCAGCAGAATAGATGTATCAGCTGTTTTATTGAGTGTCCATGTCTCGCAGCCGAATAGATGTATCAATTGTTTTATTCAGTGTCCATGTCTCGCAGCCGAATAGATGTATCAGCTGGTTTATTGAGTGTCCATGTCTCGCAGCCGAAATGATGTATCAGTAATTGCCTAATTATTTAGATTCTAAATGATTTTTCATATTTACAATATTCCTAATTCTATTGTTTTGAGGAGAGAGGGATGGTTTGAGCTCATAGCTCAATATCTCAGGTGGTCTAGAGAACAGTTGGGCATGTATTAGCATGAGTCCTGGTTTAGTTAATAGAGCGCCTTGCAATTATGCAACAGCATCAACAAAGGTAGGAGATTCCCAGAAACGCTACGGGTGGCACGCCTATGTATTATTTGTCTGCGTAAATAACCTTTTCTACACCGTCCATTCATAGATATATTTGTATTAAGAGGAATAAAGAGAAAGAAAGATTCTACCGAGAGAACAGAAAATATTTACATTTTAAGCGTACGGTAATCTTAGGGGATAACCGCGGTCATGGCCGACCCTGCAGGTTGTACCTCGACCAAAAAGTTTGAGAACCATTACTTGAGAGCAATTCTGCTGAACACTGGTTACGTACACTTCATTGTCGTGAATACAAACTCGGGCGGCTAGGAATAATACTTTGCTTTTCCTTATTATGTTTATTATTATTATTATTATTAGTATTACTGTTATTGTTATCTTAGGGGATAACCGAGGACCTGGCCGACCCTGCAGGTTGTACTTCGAGCATTTGCATTTTCTGTTGAGGAAACTGGGACGCGACAAACGGCTGTCTGTGTCTAAGATATGAGGGGAAGTGTCGGGGTCAGTTATTGAGAGACTCTGGGGTAAGGCAGATGTCGAAATATTTATAGAAGCGAAATTGTTTCTCAACCTCATACCTCCAAATCCCCTGCTCTTTCTCGTTTTTTAAATGTAAACCTAGATGTATTCAATTTTAGCCCATCTTTGTTAAGTAGCTTATACCTATGTTCAGCAGTCACGTGACAGAAGTAGACGTTGCATGACCACATTAAGCTATTGTCGTTATTAGTAAGTTAAAGTTAGTCCCATAGCAGATTCTGCCGTAGGATAGTGAAGTGTTAGAGACTTTACTATACTAGGTCCAGCTTCGAGAGGTAGCGTGACCAGCTCCCTTCCTCGTTGCCTTTCCTAACTCAAAGAGGAGTGTCAAGTACCCATGTACAGCTGGGTAGCCTGGAGCTTGACGCCAGCGTGCTTCAAACCTGGCACCTTTGCCACGAGAGGCCAGCGCCCTGACTACTCTGCCAGTCGGACGATGTCTTTAGGGCATTTGGTAATAAGAATTTAAAAAATGGATCCCTAAAACTTGTTCTATTTTTCCTATACTTGTTCTGGATCATTCTTAAGTTCGTGAATGTCTGCGTTCTGAAACAGTGCAGTCGTTTCACTATTGTCTTCTGTTCAAAACAGATGGTGGGTTTATAATAGTGGTACTAACGTGAAAGTGTAACTGGGCTACAACTCTTTTCAGTTCCCACGGAAGGTTTAGCATTGAATTTGATTCCAGGCAAAATACCTGACCTTACTCAAGGTAATCCTCAGCATTTTTTTTCTATTGTGATTCAACATTGAATATGACAGTTGCTTTGAGCAGGGTGTGCGTCGATGATTCACATGAATCAATGACAGTCGACAATCTCCTTTACCTGACGAGGCTCATGCTTCATTCGTTAAATAGCGTGAGCTGGCCCTGTCTTTTCAGTCACGCAAACCTGCGTTACGTCGCGTGACTCATGCTCGTTGTCACGTGTGTGTGTAATCTTGCGTTTGATTCACAATTTGCAGCGGTACTTTCATGACATTAATGTAAATTAAGTGGGGATTTTATGTATTAGAAATTCCTTTGTAAATATATCATCATCACTTTCCTATTCGCTCCCAATGGAGCATGTAGCCACCATTGCAGCTGACCCCTTTGTAGGAAGCATGCACAAAGCTTTCACGTGCTTTTATAGCGATGGTTTCTCTAACAATTTATTGTACATTAACAAGGAGAATGTATAATTAGTCGGAAGAATACTGAAGTTGATGATAGATTTTACTGTAGCATTTACGGCTATATGATCTCGTAGTATACGCTAGTATTTGGGGCTATATGATAGACTAGCATACCCTAGTATCTAAAGATATATGATAGAGTATACTCAAGTATTTATGTCTGTGAAATAGAGAATACTCTAGTATTTAGGACTTTATGAAAGAGGATACTCTAGTATCTAGGGATACATGATTGAGTATACTCTAGTATTTATGTCTGTGTAATATTTCTCGCCCAAGATACAAACAGTAGACGCGGCATTTTTCGTCAACATATATCACATGCGCACAAGCTCAATACATAGTTATAACAAGTTCAAATCACTCGAAAGCTTACTACAGGAGTCAAGCTAAAGCTCACAGTTGATTACTCATATCAAGTTCAGCTCCATCGGAAGCGTAATATCTGAAGTCAAGCTAAAGAGCTGAAAAGTAGAATGTCATATTTATACCAAGTGCAACACACTCTTAAGCGCATTCTATGAAGAAGACTCCAAAGTATATTTTATGAATCACGATTACATACTCAAGATAATGAGTCTACATATCAAGAACATTTTGTGAAGATAATCTAGTCTGGCCAGTACCCTCCGGAGATCAGACAACAGTTTTCATCAGAACGTCCTCGACTTAGGGATACCCCACTCGACATAATCTATAACAACGTGGGACATTCTATGCATACATGTGAATCATCCTATCCGGGAGAAGCATTTAGAGACACATGGACTGTGTAGATTACTCACCATTTTGGTAACACGTATCATATCGCATCATCATCATTTCGCTTTACACAAGCTCATTCTTAATTAACTACTACTTAATTAACTACAGTATTAATATCTCATCTGTCTGTTTTGTGTGAATCGTCTTTTACCATCATCACGTTCTAACCATTACTAACCCTATATTTGTAGATATTTTGTTAATAAACCCAATAATCGTGTGATCATTATCTAGTTTGTTAATGTATCACTCATGCTGTCGGTGTTAAATATTTACATATAGGGAAATTTCTTCACTCAGAAGAGGTTGGGGGCTTTTTCTGTTACGGGATCTAAGGGCAGAAGCTAAGGTCGTGGGGAAACAGAACTCTTTCCAGAATTAACTAGAAAACACTGTCCAGTGAAAAGCATTCGCATTCCCTTCTTCTTGTTCCTATCTCGAATAGGTCTTTATTCTTTCTTAACGAGCCAATTTCTAGAGACCTTCGACCTAATATCTCATAGGCTATTCCTGGCAAAACCTACTGTCGTAGTTGCCCCAATACTCACCACACGACACTTGTAACCACGTACTTTAGACAAAAAGAAAGAAACAAATTCCTGCTAAGTACATTTGTTCGCCGCAAACTAACAGGCCCATTGTCATGCGCTCCACCCAAGAATGTTAACCTTTCAGAAGAATTAAATTCCCGAGCACAAAGTGTAATGATGATTATTCGCCAATATCATTCTGGGTGTTAACTAGAAACTTGCGTCTGGAGTGCGTGAATAATGATTTGCCTGAATTACAATTAAAAAAGACACAAATCTCACAAGATAATACGTTACACCTTAAGCACATGTGAGGTAACCATCACTCATTACTCATCACTACTCCCGTCGGAGTCTGGGGTCGCTCTGCTGTCGGGTTTCCCGCATGATAAGTCAGAAACAATCACCAGCTCTTGAGTAGTGGTTCATGCATTTACTATTTTCATATTTTCAGGTTGCCAGCCTTGTATATAACCACTTAGCAAGAAACCTGTAGAATTTACATTAGTAAATAAATTGTTTACACATAAACGAAAATTTTGGGAATACACAATCTCCTTGCACAGATTTAGACTGTACACAGCTCTGTATTAGAAGCTTTGAAATCACTTAAGTCTGGAATTTAGAGTTAATTCCTCTGGCGGCATGTGTTCTGTGAAATCTCTGGCCTGTGAAAACGTTTGTTAAATTCCTCTATGACTTGTGATCAAATTCCTAGGATTCCAGTCTGGTTAATTAAAGTCCTGGCCCCTTTAAGTTTCCAGTCTTGTATTAAAAATGCGGGTTTACTTGTGTCGTAGATTTTTGATAGGAGAATTAAGACTTGAGTGGCCCCTTCTGAATAGATTAGAATAAGTGATAGTCACAGTGAGAAGTAGTAATAGCAATAGATTTCGTTAGATCTTATCCCTCGAGGTATGCCCACAGTCCTGTTGGAACGAACGAACGAACGAACGAACAAACTTTATTTTCAAAGGGTTAAGAATTGGGCACGCAGGCCCGTCTGACATTCTGCCCTTCCTCTCTCTCTCATCATGTATAATGTATCCTTCCATCCTCACATTTACTTTAAGCATTATTAAGGCATTTATCATTATAAAGGTAATATAACATCAAACATTTGCAATAATAATCATAATTAAAGTATGTTTTAAAATAAAGAAGATAGATAGATAGACAGACAGACAGACAGACAGATAGATAGAACGAACGAACGTACGAACTTTATTTTCAAAGGGTTAAGAATTGGGCACGCAGGCCCGTCTTACATTCTTCCCTTCTTCTCTCTGTCATCTTGCATACCTTATCCATTCAATCGCACATGTATTTTAAACACTATTTAAGCATACAACATTATCAAGGTAAAATAATAACATACATTTGTAACATCCAGTCATAATCAAATTTAAGTATGTAAAAAAAAAATAAATAAATAAAAATAAAACCAATAAATAAATTTTAAAAAAATAAATAAAAAAATAAAAAAATAAAAATAAAAATAAAATAAAAATAAAAGTAATTTTAAAAAATAAATTTAAAAATTTAAATTTAAAAAAAACACACACAATTTAAACCATTCATACGGTAAATTAGACATAATTTGAAACGTAATCAGATTATGGTGGTATATAATAAGAACTCGTGACATATTGGAAATCTGCTGCTGAATGACCTGGGACTTAGTGTGTTGTCAGCGCATGCGGAAAATGTTCCCACAGGTGAGCGGCTTTGAGTCCCAAGCAGATACTGCCACAGGGAGTGAATTGTTGAGGCCTCCACTATACGAGATCCAGCTTTATTACCTATGCTCCTTAGGGAGGTAAAGGGTATTGACTGATAGATGAGAATCGTGCATATAGGCCTGTCTTGCATTTTAAGTGATAGCCCCAAGGAAACAAGGATACATAGGATTAGGTCTAATATTTCCCCTTCTTAAGGTATGAACAGACTTGATATCTCTGCTCTATTTTAAGGGAAATAAGATTAGCAATACTAGCCTACAGAAAGTTAAGACAGCAAATGTGTGCCCAATTACAGCAATAAAGAAATCACTCCGTCCTGCATTCACTTAATTCATTCAGCCGAGCACACGTGCACAGGTTCATACTCACAGCTTAGATAGCCACTTCTGGTAAATACAATTTTAGGACATTCACCTATAGACTCGTCAAGGGCAGTCTTTGACCAAGAAATCCCCAGTTCCAAAAAGACAGGATGAATTCTCTGCTTCCGGGAACGACTCCTTGGGTGTTCTTATTTTTCGGATGTCTGCTTAGGTCACACTAAAATGGTCCAGGCACGAAACATTAACAACGAGCACAGTGTCAATAGCTTAGGTTTCTAGAATTGAGGAATGTCAGATCGGTGTCTACTTCCAGGAAAGGACTATATTTGGTCACCACACCACTAGTCGAAACTCCGTCGGAATGTTACTGACGTTAATATGTTACTTGCCACCACGGCTAAAATTTGTACATAGAGTTTGTGCAGAAAATCTGATCTGGCGCAAAGGCCCAGTATAAAACAGTTAGTCTTTAATAAAACCCGTTAGTGAGAGTTATACTCTGTCTATTTATGAAGACACACGCACTGTCAGACAGGTGTTAACTTGTAAACCCACGTGGTTAAAAGATAAAAAACTGTTTATGTTTCTCACAGGTATGTCTCTGTACTAAACGCCGGCAAAGTTTGGGTACCACAGTTTCACTATATATATAAATGGAAAGAACACATATCAAATAATTATACATACTATAACTGATAATTTAAACTGCAAGCGTAGCTTGTCTTATAGTTTAACACTTCCCGTGGAATAAGTTATATTTAAAAATCAAACATCCTGAATTAGGAATACCTACGCATTCCGTCAATACTCAAGATGCATCTAGCATTATAAGTTAGTAAGAAAAATTTATTCTCGTCTGATTATTTTAGCAGTAAAATTAAATTCCTTAATAGCCGACTGAGTTTAAGCTAGAAATATAATTTCTGTTTTCCACTGTAACTCGTCACTATAAAATAATACAGACTATATAAATTAAGCGCTCTGCACCAAATCTAACTAGTGAAATAAAATAAGCGATTTAACACTTTAAACACTTCACAAAATACTAGATATATAATATGATATTTTACCTCCAAACAGAATTACAGTTTCACAACGACTAGGATAATTCACTAGATAGGTATTAGAAGCTCGGCAAAATTTGACGAGAAACTGATGACTTCGCTATACAAGCTTCATTCACTAGCACGAGTGATTCTGTCTACTGCAAGTTAGAGAATGACAAGAAACAAGTTTCAAACTCTGGTTATATCTATTACCAGACAAAGAGGTAAACGTTTAATTTCGCAAAACGAAGTACTCTCCCCTTTCCGTCTTTAACGCTTACGTTTAACACCTAAACGCATGCCGTAACTGCCACCTACTGACCGAGAGGGCGCGTGTCAGTTGCGAATCTCAGACAACCCGTCTCCAGTGCAGAAACAGTTTTTCACACCTCCCCGAGAAACTCATCCTGAGAACCATAACTGACACTTTGCATTCTCGCACCTTACGCCAAAACTGGTCGTGGAGCGTGAGTGTCATATCACACTTCACTCTGAGAGAAACGTTAGTGTCAGGTGAAAATGCTAGACAGTATGACACCTAGCCTGACGAAACGCCCGTGACATGAGAAAAGTACAGACGCATGTCTGCTATCTCTGTCTGCCCAGACGAGTATTCACACGTTCTATCGTCCACTGACATCAAATGCAATAGAATGCATTTAAACGCGCTCTCTCTCTCTGACACGTTATGTCATAAATGCGTTCTCAGTTTTGAGAAAAGAAACAGGTAAACGTTAGAATGGGAAAATAGTAATGTATATAGTCGCAAACGAACGAATGCGAAAAACACAAAAAGGCTAAAAGAGTGATAATAAATAGAGGATACGGGTGAAAGAAAAAGAAGAAGATATAGGCAATTTAATGATCACAACCTCTGTGACTACTTGTGAATTCCAAAGTTGCCCAATACTCGATCTGTTACTTATAGTTGTGAAATTTCTAAGTCCAATGTCTCCTTTTTCTTTCTGGCTTTTAGGAGTCGCTGATATGACTTGTGCGCTGCAGTCTCTCTGTGTAATCTGTGTCTGTGTTTTCTTCACACTATATTCTCAGTTCTTAATGCTAATTACAGATTGCACTTCCGACTAGTGTGCCAATAAAATACATTGTATATTTCAGCTCTACCAATGAACCAATCAAATCTCTCTAGCACTCTAGCACTGAGTTTGGTGTTTCATTTTAAAATATCCCCTCGCGTGTTTCAAAATATTAAATTTAATATCCACGCGTGACCTCTTCAGTGTTGTCATATCGTTGCGTAAGACTTCCGGCTGCAACTATCTGCCTCTTACCATATTGTGACCATGTGTTCCTGACGTAAGGTCTACAAATCTTGAGTTTCCAGACAGATTATCTTAGATAATTACACACAGGGGTGGTCTAAGCGGAAACAAATTACGCATTACCACCTGTGTTTCGCTAGACGTATCTCCGCCAGATTAGCCACACAATATGGGGTTCTATTCATAGACGTGCACAATGCAAGCTTGAATAAGCAGGCACAGTCGCTTTGAAAAGATGGTCAGCCTGATAATACGTGATAAAATATTATCGCTGCCCGGGTCAATAAACCTGGAGTAACACAAACAGTTGAGGAGTGAAGTGTTAGAGACTTAACTATACTGATCCAACGTAGAGAGGAAAAATGAATGACAAGGCAAAAATTATGCCAAATAAAAACGATGATCGGTGAGAGAAAATGAAGAAAAAAGAAGTGATACTGCCGGAGTGGATTAAAGAGTGAGAGAGCGCACAAAAGTACACGCACAAAGTAAGACGTACCGTTACAGATGGCTAGGTCAGCATCCCTTTCTGGACTATATAGCCTGCTAGATTTTAACTGTCTTTAGACTCGTTAACAAAACTAGACCCGCAGTGAATCCGAATGAGACACAGGCAATTATGAGCATAAGATTCGACCGTGTCGCTAAAAATCTTGGTATCTCGGGTTCCACTGCTAAAACAGCTGACAACAAACACAAGCTGAGGGGACGCATAAATTCTCCCTCCACTCTAACGGTTTACAGCAAGACGAGTGTCAAATTGCCTGGCAACTATATCCACGTCGCATAACCCCGTTAAACGGGTGGAAAATTACGAGAATATCGATTCCATTGTAGTGTAGAACCAGTGACCGCAGCCTGACGTCCCGTATTGTGCAGTAGTGGTTTCCTACTCGCCTTTTTAGTACAAGTCAGAGCTTAGTGGCATCCATCATGTCCATCAACACATCATCGCCAGCTTAATTGTAATTAACTTACTGTGTTCTTAAACGGAGTACGCAGCTCCAACAAAAGGTCTCAAACCAGACCCAACTGGATTACGCATCGTGTACCATATACGAGGCAGGCCTGTTATAATTCGCCGAGCATGATAAGAGCGCCAATACAGAAAGTTGCCCTGAGTTTACCTCGATTTGTTATGTCTACTGGTCAGTGAGGATTCTGCGTGTATTAGTGGTTAGAGGAAAGACAGAGTTAATCTACAGCCTATCTTGTTTTTTGTGTGAACACGGCGCATGGATAGCGTCTTCAGTGGATTTATAAAGTATCCCCAGCTATGAGCAGAGACATAAAAACACTGACTTAAGTTATTTTGTATTTTTCCACAGAAGCAGAAGGATTGTTAACTCTTTGTATATTTTCCCTGTCGGGGCCTACCAGTTGGTTTTGTTCCTTGATGTATGAATTGGTGTAATTGTTAAGATTGTTATGTGATCAGTTATTGTTTGCTGAGATTTTATTATTATTTTCTTCTATACAAGCTAAAGAGAACTTTAATAAATTTTAACCTTTGTTAATGCGCTGTTTAAGACCTTCATCCATACCTATTTACTATTTCTCTATCTGTCTGTGAGAAAGAAGAGATAGCGGGTGATACTTAAGACTACATAAGTGAGTTGTGGGCTTGGAAAGAGTTATAACGTTAATAGACCTACTACCAGGTCGTCTTAAGTTCTCCCTAATTTCTGTGTTTTCTCTATAAATCTTACAGTTCACTCAATTTGTCTTATTCGACACATACTCTAAAATTATACACACACGACATATATGATAGAGTTTTCTCTAGTATTTAGGGTTATATGATAGAGTATACTCTAGTATTTAGGGCTATGTAATAGAGTATACCATAGTATTTAGAGTTATATGATAGAGTATACTCTAGTATCTAGGGATATATGATTGAGTATACGCTAATATTTATGTCTATGTGTGACGTGGAAACGCAAATAGATCCTCAGAAATCCGTCTACCTTGTTTCCTCATTAGTATTTACGTTTTGCAACGCATATTTTGAAGCCACGCCTAGTTTTCTGTTTGCCTGCGCTGACAATTCGTTTACCTATGTTCGACAGGCTAGATAACAGTCAGCAAGAGCCATGATTCGCTTATCTCAATTATCACACGAGCTGATTTGGCAATCATAATTGTTGAACAGACAGACGTGCGCGTAGAGATAAAAGCGGCTTCTTTGATCAGGGGGAAACGCGAGCAGAGAGTTCCCGACGTAACTGTTTGATGTTCAACGTTTCAGGGGACGTAAGTAAAATAAAAAGGGCGATAACATTATCACCGTACCGTGGAAGTATTTTGAACTACGGCAGCGGACGAAAATCAAAGAAAGCCCGTTCGCACGGAAACTGTCTGTGTTGTTGGTCGGTTTCGGTGAGCAAAATTCTTTATCTTGGGAGTCGAACGAGTTGATTTTCCTGATATAGCCGAAGGCGCGACTTATCACACCAGTTAGAGAAATAACAGCATTTCTGTATAAATACTCCATCCTCCCAAAGTCAGTTTATCAGTTCGCTCAGGAAAGTTTGGAAATCTAGCTCGTGGTTCTAAAGCCATTGTGAAAGTGTGTGATAGCATTCCTTGGAGATTGTTCTATTTCTGATTGCGGTAATATATATTAGCATTTAGGTGATTTAATGTGTTAAAGGTTATCATTATAATTCACTGGAATTTTTCTAAGTGCTAAGACTAATATATTAAATAACATATAGCTAATTTTTCCTGCTGTAAGGTAGATTTAATCACCCGCTATCATTCAGAAAGAGATGTTTTAATTGGCTAAATAATACACTAGGCGATTGATACTTGACGGAATTAAATTCATTTCTATCCATTATGTGTAATTATGTAAGTGATTAGTGTAATATCATGTGGTGAAACAAATAGCTAGTAATGACAAGCGATATTTGTAAAGTAGTCATAATTAAATTACCACTGATATTGTGCGCTGAGTGTTTTACCGGGTGGGAGGGGAAAGGCGCATACCTTAAACCCAATCCGTCCCAGTTGAGCGAAGCGTGATAAGATAGACTAGGACACGTGTGCCTTTTAATTTAATTAAATGACGGAGAGGATAAAAGATCTTAACCATACGCGTGATAGGATAAAATATTGATATTGTGGTTAAATGTTTTGTTTTCTTCCAAATCTAGTACTGATCACAAACCAGCTGCTAGCGGTCTAATAGTACCAGTAACATTCATATTTAATATCGGGTCTTCGAGGTTGACCTGTTCGGTCCTCTTGCTTCATCTAGAGAGAGAGTCCAAACATATGAACTATAAGAATAAGTATAACTGGACAATTAAAATACCCAGATTTTTTTTGCATTCAATTGTATCAGCCCGCTGTGGCCAAATATATATATATATAACATTGTTCCCGACTACTGACACTTGTGTTTTCCAAGCGAATCTATCCAAGAGAATACATTGGTTAATAATCGGCAATCAACCCAGGTGAGAAAAGCCGATAGGATATACCATCATTATTATATTATTTTTACTAACAGTTTACCGACCAGATGTTTCCTTTAACTATTGGAAGTACTGTCTACTGTGAACACTAGATCGCGGTTTATATTTTGCTACATGAACTATCTGATGTGGCATTATCATATCCAATACGCACCACCAAAGTAGGCGTTCCCCTTAGGAAATTTACTTATTCGTGGAGGAACTGGGGCTCACTTCGGAGAAGCTCAACACTGAATTATGCTAACTGCACATGGATGTTAAGTTCAAGAGGTTATTAGACCAGTAGTAAGTAAAGTGTGATTGATGTGGCCACGTATGAATGAGTGAGAGGAAATATATTCTAGTTACGGAAACTGTACCATCCTTTAGTTTCTTTGCAATTACTGTTATTTTACGGGATAGCTTTACTAGGAACTGTGTTCTTTGCTATACTGTCTATTTCTATACCCTTGTGTTACTCTATGATTTTTTGGGATTATTAACTTTCTTGCGGGATCTTTTCTCAACAAGAGGGTAGGACACTTATGTGGTCATTTTCATAATTCTGTAACCTATGATTTTATTGATTTCTACATGTTTGATGTTGTGAGAGTTTAAATGATAATAAACTAAACAAAACTTAATTAATCGTGTTGGTCAGCCTAGCCCATACCCAATCTCAATTTACCATAGTTTTCACGTTTGTGTGTCTTGTTGTCACATAACTCTGTGTGTGTGTGTGGGGGGGGGGGGTGGTTAAACATATATATTCCATGTATGGAGAGTAGGACTGTCTGTTAACAAATTACAGTCGTAAAGATAGGCTGGACTAGAGTATCTTCTCAATCCAGGGACAGATTCTACCCTTAAACTATTCACTAGTGAAATCTATTTCTTTTACCTTATTTCTCACTTATTGACCACTTTGCCTGTTCTATTCAGACGGGACCAAATCTATCTTTAATACCTATCTAATAATTTACGACACTATGTAATAGAGTGTACTCTAGTATCTAGGGCTATATAATAGAGTATACTATAGTATTTAGGGCTATATGATAGAGTATTATTTAGGGCTATGTGATAGAGTATACTATTATCTAGGGCTATATAATAGAGTATACTCTTAGTATTTAGGGCTGTATGATGGAGTATACTCTAGTATTTATGTCTGTGTAATAGGATATACTGAAGTATTTAGGGCTATATGATAGAGTATACTCTAATATGTATGTCTCTGTAATATAGTATATTATAGTATTTAGGGCTACAGGATAGAGTTTGTATTTAAGGCTATATGATAGCGTATACTCTAGTATTTATGTCTGTGTAACAGAGTATACTGTAGCATTTAGGGCTATATGATAGAGTATACTCTAAAATGTATGTCTATGTAATAAAGTATACTATAGTATTTAGTGCTACAGGATAGAGTTTGTGTTTAAGGCTATATGATAGCATATGCTCTAGTATTCATGTCTGTGTAATAGAGTATACTGTAGCATTTAGGGCTATATGATAGAGTATACTCTAGTATCTAGGGATATATGATTGAGTATACTCTAATATGTATGTCTATGTAATAAAGTATACTATAGGGCTACAGGATAGGGTTTGTGTTTAAGGCTATATGATAGCGTATACTCTAGTATTTACGTCGATTCATTCATTTATTCTTTCGTTACCCTTCTGCTCCCTGAGGTGTATAAGCCTTCAGCTAATTCATGTCACGTCTTCCTGTCTTGTGCCGTTTGCTCAACGTCCTTCTTTCATTACTGTCTCCTGTACTCTTTTCCGTGTACTTTTCGGTTTCACTATACGTCTCATACTCTGGGAACTCAAGAACAATAACTCCCTTATATTGCTATCTACAGGTTTCCTCAATTTGTCCCTATCTATCTCCAACACCTCTTGTTTCACTAGTACTTGTCATCAGTTTTAAATTTGTCATATTGTTATACAATTTCAGTCCACTTATTCTTCGCAAGTGCCGATATATGAATGCCTGTTACTTCTTGGTTGCCGTCCTTAGGCTTATTTATAATAACCTGAAAAGTTAATAAAGTTACTTTACTTAAAAGATATCGTCATCATCATGTGGTTTACTTAGTGACGTTGAAGATTAACTCCGTTGAAGAGATCTCAGACTTGTCATCATTGCAGTACATCATGTTCTCTATCATCCTTGCAGTACTTCATGTTCTCTATCATCATTGCATTACTTCATGTTCTCTATCATCAATGCAGTACTTCATGTGCTCTATCATCAATGCAGTACTTCATGTTCTCTATCATCATTGCAGTACTTCATGTTCTCTATCATTATTGCAGTACTTCATGTTCTCTATCATCATTGCAGTACTTCATGTTCTCTATCATCAGTGCATTACTTCATGTTCTCTATCATCGTTGCAGTACTTCATGTTCTCTATCATCATTGCAGTACTTCATGCTCTCTATCATCAATGAAGTACTTCATGTTCTCTATCACCATTTAGTACTGCATGTTCTCTATCATCATTGCAGTACTTTATGTTCTCAATCATAATTGCACTACTTCATGTTCTCAATCATCGTTGCAGTACTTCAACTGCTCTGTATCATCAATGCAGTACTTCATGTTCTTTATAATCATTCCAGTACTTCATGTTCTCTATCATCATTGCAGTACTTCGTGTTCTCTTTCATCAATGCAGTACTTCATGTTCTATATTATCATTGCAGTACTACTTCATGCTCTCTTTCATAAATGCAGCACTTCATGTTCTCTGTCATCATAGCAGTACTTCATGTTCTCTATCATCATTGCAGTACTTCATGTTCTCTTTCATCAATACAGTACTTCGTGTTCTCTATCATCATTGCAGTACTTCATGTTCTCTATCATTATTGCAGTACATCATGTTCTCTTTCATCATTGCAGTACTTCATGTTCTCTATTATCATTGCAGTACTTCATGTTCTCTTTCATCAATGCAGTACTTGATGTTCTCTATCATCATTGCAGTACTTCATATTCTCTTTCATCAATGCAGTACTTCATGTTATATATCATCGTTGCAGTACTTCATGTTCTCTATCATAAATGCAGTACTTCATGTTCTCTATCATCAATGCAGTACTTCATGTTCTCTATCATCATTGCATTACTTCATGTTCTCTATCATCGTTGCAGTACTTCATGTTCTCTATCATCAATGCAGTACTTCATGTTCTCTTTCATCAATGCAGTACTTCTTGTTCTATATCATCGTTGCAATACTTCATGTTCTCTATTATCATTGCAGTACTTCATGTTCCCTTTCATCAATGCAGTACTTCATGTTCTATATTATCATTGCAGTACTACTTCATGCTCTCTTTCATCAATGCAGCACTTCATGTTCTCTGTCATCATAGCAGTACTTCATGTTCTCTATCATCATTGCAGTACTTCATGTTCTCTTTCATCAATACAGTACTTCGTGTTCTCTATCATCATTGCAGTACTTCATGTTCTGTATCATTATTGTAGTACATCATGTTCTCTTTCATCATTGCAGTACTTCGTGTTCTCTATTATCATTGCAGTACTTCATATTCTCTTTCATCAATGCAGTACTTCATGTTCTCTTTCATCAATACAGTACTTCATGTTCTGTATCATTATTGTAGTACTTCATGTTCTCTTTCATCAATGCAGTACTTGATGTTCTCTATCATCATTGCAGTACTTCATATTCTCTTTCATCAATGCAGTACTTCATGTTATATATCATCGTTGCAGTACTTCATGTTCTCTATCATCAATGCAGTACTTCATGTTCTCTATCATCAATGCAGTACTTCATGTTCTGTATCATCAATGCAGTACTTTATGTTCTCTATCATCATTGCATTACTTCATGTTCTCTATCATCGTTGCAGTACTCCATGTTCTCTATCATCAATGCAGTACTTCATGTTCTCTTTCATCAATGCAGTACTTCATGTTCTATATCATCGTTGCAATACTTCATGTTCTCTATCATCAATGCAGTACTTCATGTTCTCTATCATCATTGCGCTACTTCATGTTCTCTATCATCATTGCATTACTTCGTGTTCTCTATCATCATTGCAGTACTTCATATTTTCTTTAATCAGTGCAGTACTTCATGTTCTTGATCATCGTTGCAGTACTTCACGTGCTCTATCATCATTGCAGTACTTCAGGTTCTTTATCATCATTGCCGTACTTCATGTTCTCTATCATCATTGCAGTACTTCATGTTCTCTACCATCATAACAGTACTTCATGTTCTCTATCATCATTGCAGTACTTCATGTTCTCTACCATCATAACAGTACTTCATGTTCTCTATCATCATTGCAGAACTTCATGTTCTATATCATCATTGCAGCACTTCACGTACTCTATCATTATTGCAGAACTTCATGTTCTCTTCCATCATTGCAGTACTTCACGTTCTCTATCATCATTGCAGTACTTCATGTTCTCTATCATCATTGCAGTACTTCATGTTCTCTATCATCATTGCAGTACTTCATGTTCTCTATCATCATTGCAGTACTTCATATTCTCTATCATCATTGCCGTACTTCATGTTCTCTGTCATCATTGCAGTACTTCATATTCTCTATCATCATTGCCGTACTTCATGTTCTTTACCATCATTGCCGTACTTCATGTTCTCTATCATCATTGCAGTACTTTATGTTCTCTTTCATCATTGCAGCACTTTACGTGCTCTATCATCATTGCCTTACTTCATATTCTTTATCATCATTGCCGTACTTCATGGTCTCTATCATCATTGCAGTACTTCATGTGCTCTATCATCATTGCAGTACTTCATGTTCTCTATCATCATTGCAGTACTTCATGTTCTCTATCATCATTGCAGTACTTCATGTTCTCTATCATCATTGCAGTACTTCATGTTCTCTATCATCATTGCAGTACTTCATGTTCTCTATCATCATCGCCTGTCAGTTCTCCAAGGAGCGCAGACCTTCAACAACTTTATGCCAGTTCCTCTTGTCTCTTACCATAGCAATTCTATAATGTGGACTTCCTTGTCATGCTATCACATGTTTTCTTCAGTATGTGTATCACATGTTTTCTCCAGTATGTGTATCACATGTTTTCTCCAGTATGTGTATCACATGTTTTCTTCAGTATGTGTATCACATGTTTTCTTCAGTATGTGTATCACATGTTTTCTTCAATATGTGTATCACATGTTTTCTTCAGTATGTGTATCACATGTTTTCTTCAGTACGTGTATCACATGTTTTCTTCAGTATGTGTATCACATGTTTTCTTCAGTATGTGTATCACATGTTTTCTTCAGTATGTGTATCACATGTTTTCTTCAGTATGTGTATCACATGTTTTCTTCAGTATGTGTATCATATCCAACTGCAGCGTTGTTTCTTCAGTTGTTGTTCCACTTGTATTTGTCTGCTTCTTACTATCAGCTCCACATTAGTGGTTTGGTTGTGGTTTTAATGACTGGTTGTCATCTGTTGTTCATATTTCGGGGCCATACTGTAGGACTGCCTTGACATTTCAGTTGTAGATTAGTAATTATGAAAACTGGAGCGGAAACTTTGAAAATCCATCTGTTGCTGCTAGCACGGAAAATACAATTTTTTATAAACACTGGGGGCTTCAAGGTAAATGCAATGGTTAGATCAAGATGTTATTTACTGGATCGACCACACAGTTACATCGGCAAGCTACAGTGATCAAAGACAAGGCGTCTTTCATTATAATACAACGTGATAACTAAAATTACATGAAATAAAACAACTACTATATTCAGAAGACCCGATACTACCTTAACATAAAGTCTAGAGATCAACTGTATAAGCAATTTAGAATGAATGTCCTACAAAGGAACGTTGCGTCGGATACTGTGTGACGTAGTGGCGCTGCGCTATGCTCACTGGATCACATTGTCTTGCACCCGCGAAATTTTTAAAGTACGAGTATATTTACTTTGTCAGCTGCAACAGGTAGATTTTCAAACATTTCGCTTAAAACTAAGAAATTAATATTAATCTTAAGCAAATCCTCAAACATAACATTACTCTCAGAATCACAGCACTTATGCTTGATTTACCTACTCCCTACAACATGAAGTGTAGCTGCCAGCACTCATTATTTTAACCATACAGTACACGTATTGCGGCTTTATGTGCTGTTATATGCTTTTGAACAGACTACCCCCTTTTGTCCGTCTTTTCTGTCCTAGGTTCTCTACCGGAAGCCCCCTGCCATCACGAGGTTATATGTCTTGATGCTGATACAATTACTGTTTTTTTTATTACCAATAAGGGTAAAACTTAAGAGCAGTAGCTCCTTCTATTTCACTTACCCTGGTGATTTCAAACCCAGAATTGCCTTGTAATGCTATCAGCTGGGGGTTTTTTTTTTTTTGTAATGTGTGTCCTATCCATACCCAGCGTCAACATGCATTATGTATTGCTTTAACAGTGTCGTCACTGATGTAGGCTGTGTGTTAGCGTAGTATCGGGTCTTCTGCGTATATGGTCGTGGTAAGTTTGCACGTTTGCTCACATAACATCTACGTATAGGCTTTTATCTTTTACTAAGATAGTTCTGTTTATATAGCATTTATGCGTGTAGGCCTACCTTTTTCTTTGATTGAGGCAGTTCTGTCTGAAAACTCGATTACATAGGAAGAAAGCATCTCGAGAAACATCTAGATAGCTGCAGGCATTCAAATTCACAAGAGGAGAAGAATCGAAACTATAAGGGATTTCTCTAAAATAATAGTATTTAACTTTGAAATGCGGGAGGTCTGACATCAACATCAGCTGTGCTGGGAAGTCAGTTTTGCTCGGTGTGCTGATTATAGACAAAGAATATCAATTTACCGCAGTTACCGCGGTAACGATTCTCGTAAAATTGGGAAGTCAGTTTAGAATGACAATAACAGTGAAACTGAAGAGGTGGCTGCGTTTCTGTTTTTTTTTTTTTTTTTTTTTTTCTGGTGATAGATCAACGTTACAAGATTAACTGCCTTAAAAGTAACCAGAGTTTGTGAGCCAGATGGTCAAAACGACCGCTTGACATTTACCTAGGCGCGGAAAACACGACAGTTTGTCAAGCGATAGGTGTTACCAGTTTCATATCAGTTCCATGTGACCTTCTATTAACCCTCCCTCATTTCTATGTCACTCACTATCGTGTTCGGGCTTGGTACCACCAATCCTTGAGCGACATCATGCAAGTTCTTTCTTTCCGGGTTTCTGTAGCTATGACTAGTCCGTTACAAAGGGGTGGCAGTTTCGACAAGTGTTCAAATGGTGCTGTCTGAAAGTCGGGGCTAGTCAGAGGAGGCTATGAAAGAAGGAATGAGACTGAGCCCATTATCATGACATCACTCTACTAGATCCATCTCCGAATAGAAGGTCGAGGGCAATAAATGGGTAAAGAGTTGTCTCTTGTCTCAGAAGTGCACTCTGACAGTCTACTTCAAGTCAATATCTTGATGTTATTCTTCTATGTACTGCGCTGTCGTCCTCCTGGCCTTTGCCTTCAACTTATTCTTCTAGTACGCTTTTCGAAAAAGCATTATGTCATTTTTATATGCTCAAATTGGGAGCCGCGCTGGTGTAATGGCTTCGGCGTTGTACTGGCGACCAGGTGTTCATGGTTCAAACCCGGGCGTCGGCGTTTGAAGAAATGTTTACGGCCGGAAATTTGACTGAACAGCCTGAACGGCTCCTGTGATAAACCCTCTGTGGATGGGAAGGAGCGATTCTCCTGACCGGGTTGGAAGGAAAGTCCTCGGGTTCCCCAGCCTCGCAATGACATGTCATTGGGCCGAAGGGCTGAAAGCCTAAGTGCCGCTGGTTAAGAAAGAAAAAAAAAAAAAAAAAAAAAAAAAATATGCTCACATTATTATATGCTCACTAATTTTGATCCTGTTCATTAATTTTTTTTTAAATTCCAACTTTTTTAAAGGACTTCGTAATTTGGTTTCTTCAGTTTCCCTGAGGTGAGCAGAATATATTCTACGTACCAATATTCCAAGTGTCTCAAATCTTTCTTCCAACTGATTGTTCGTTGTCCATGTTGTTGCACCATACAGTTGATTATGTGTGTATATGTATATTTATATATGATTTAAGTACTGGTACTCATATGTTCTTTACTTGCGTATGTTAAAGTTTGTTTCTTCCTTTATCTCCTTTTAAATGCTTTTGAAGCACGAAGCCACTGCAGCTGGCTCTCTTGTATCGAAGCACGGAGCCACTTTAGCTGGCTCTCTTATATCGAAGCACGGAGCCACTATAGCTGGCTCTCTTGTATCGAAGCATGGAGCCGCTGCAGCTGGCTCTCTTGTATCGAAGCACGGAGCCACTGCAGCTGGCTCTCTTGTATCGAAGCACGGAGCCACTATAGCTGGCTCTCTTGTATCGAAGCACGGAGCCACTTTAGTTGGCTCTCTTGTATCGAAGCACGGAGCCACTATAGCTGGCTCGCTTGTATCGAAGCACGGAGCCACTGCAGCTGGCTCTCTTGTATCGAAGCACGGAGCCACTGCAGCTGGCTCTCTTGTATCGAAGCACATACTCATGCAGCAGTGGTTTCTCCAATAATTTATTTTCCATGGTGTGTTTGTCAACTTCATGTACGAAATCATTTTAGTAGCCTTTTACGACATGCATGATGAAGCAGTAATCCTATTCTGAATTTGTCTCCTCAAAGACCCCGCGAGATCGACACAGGACAGTGACTAATCTAACAATTAAAAATGTCACTACTCGCGCGTGCCACACACGTGGGAAGAAGTATCATTAGTGAATATGAAGACCTTACGACGCCGCAAGACTCACAAAGAACTCCAGAACGTATGAGTCACTCACGCGCGTCGGATACTATTTCCAAGGCAATTTCTGTCTTTCATGCCGTGTGTTCTAGTGTCAGACAAAGAAAGGCTATAATTTCTCTGAAATATTGATTGATGTTTGCTGAAAGTTATTCCCAGGGCGTCAGCTGATTAAAAAAAAGAACTTTTCCATGAAAACATATGAGACGGAATTTTTACATGGTTTTTGACTAAAGTGGGTCATAATTTTGACCAGGGTTTCTTAACCTGTGGTCCACGACCTCTTTGGGGTCAATGAATGGATTCTATGGGGGTCCGTGTACATAACCTAAAATTTAAATTTTATTTTCACCACAATTTTTACTCTAGAAATTATCATAGGTAATTAATATTTGAAACAACATAATTTTTACATTTTTTTTAAAACTTCAGGATAACTATATGTAAGCTTCAAGATTTTTCATTGTAATAAAATGTACTTTTTCTTTGCAAAAGTTTTAATTATGTATCTATGTACGTTTTTTCTTAGAATCGGTCCAAATGGTTCCGCAACCTTCAAGGGGCCCATGGCATAAGAAAGGTTACGAATCCCTGGGTTAGACAACAAAATTGATACTCGAATATTATAAGACGACCCAAAAAAAAATCATAGGACAGTTTGACATTGTTGCATGAACAGAAGTTAAACGCAGAATGGGGATACCATCTATTTAACAAGCTAAAGTTAGGAACTACTGATGACTCTAACTATGGCACCGATAAAATTCCAGCTGAACATCTGCTTCAAGATGCCCAGCATGTGAGAAACAGAGAAAGCACATATTGCCATGATCAGTCCCACTCATGGAAAAGCTCTACGGAGATACCAACAGCCTTAAGCTGACCACTGTTGAACGTATTCAAGTCTAAGTCTGAAAGTGAACGAAGAAAAAGAGCAGATGCAATAAACAGCAATAGGGATAGAAGGTATTAGAGAGGCATGATCACTTATACCCCCTGGAGAAGATATCAGTAAACAACAACAAAAACTGTACCAAGTCTGAGACACGCTATGTCAGTAGTGAACATTTCTGATAACAGGTATTATTGTTTTCTGGTACGTCGTGCAGATTTAGCCTTTGTTATGGCTTTTTTTCTTTTTTTTTTGGGTCCTATTGTGATGTTTCGTGTGTTTCTAATTCAGTCAGGGAGGGTGTTTTTCTGACATTTCAATTTCTGTTTTGATGTATCTAAAAAAAGAGTGGAATTAGGGTGACCATCTGGTTTTTAACATAAAGAGACATTTTCTGACCTTTTCACGTAAAAAAGAGGACAGTACGAGCATAAAGGTAGGACAAAAAGAGGACATTAATTTCAATCTATTAATGCATGAGTGTGATGACTAGAGCTAGTTTTATGAAGGGTAGAAGAAAATATAATGATCATTAAAATTTATGTTTTTAAATCATTTTTACTTCCAAAAATAATTTTCCGCATGTTAATCATAACTGATTTTATTATAATTTTTTATTTTTTATTTTAATATTATTTATTTATTTGGCGAACATTATCTTCTTCAACAATTCAGTATTTACTTAATCACGGGAGTAACATCATCAACACTTTTGAAATTGTATTGCGGAGGCAAAATTCCGCTGATGGAATCCACATAGAAACTTGTTCTGTATTTTGTCCAGTGACTTTCCATCAATCAATAAGACTGGCCACGTTTTTGTTGTGACCCTTGCCGCAAAGAAATATTGACCGGTCGTTAGAAGTTCAGAATGAAATTCAATTTTTACTGGTTGTTTTTTAAAATTTGATTTATGTATCATGTGCCAGAAACTGCATGCATCCTTCATCATTAGTGTTACTTCTAACTAATGTTGTCAGATTGTTAAGTTGATTGCAGCACTGGCATCATCAAATGCGACACCTTTATCAAGTAAATATTGACCAGAAACCATTGCCGAATTCAAGGGGGTGACGACGGGGCGATCGCCCCTCTCTTGGTGCTTTGAAAACCTTTATTTCATGTCAACCATTTCAGTATTCTCTTCTCTCCCCCCTCCTCCTCCTCTCTCCCCCCCCCCCCCCCCCCCCCCCCCCCCCCCCCCCCCGCCACACTACTTGGGACTTAAATGTAAATAATCGTTAGATCGGACGAAGGAGAAATTAAAACATTTTAAAAAATAAAATTTTGACTCGTTTTGGCGAGGCGCGTTCTGTTCAACCTAGTCGGTTATATTAGGGCGCATGTCCAAAAATAAAGGCCTTTGAGTCTGGTTATAATTCATTACATATTTCAATATGTAATTAAAACATGTATGGTACTGGACAATGGTAAGTACTCTAAAGGTTGCGAACGTGTTTGCAAGAAATTTACGTGTCGGGACAATGAAAGATAATAAGGGGAACCGCCATAAAACGATGAGACAAGGACGGCGTCAAACAAGCGACACAAACGGACTTCTAAATATGTATCAATTTTTATCACATTTTGTCTCTTTGTAGTTGTACCTTACTGTTACATAATTATGTTTTTAGTTGTTATATTTTTTGTTTCATAAAAATGAATATTTTTGAGTTACTGTATAATAAAACTATCAAGTTAACACATTTTTTTTTTTCAAAATTCGTTATTTCGTTTATTAATTGTCTAAAAATATGTGTAAATAAGGAGCGGGGAGAGGGGGCGCCTTATCATCCCTCCCTAGAACAATTCCTAGATCCGCCAGTGCCAGAAGCTCGCTCATCTTCTCGTATTGGCGCTCCGTTATAATGCCATTCATGAAAAGTATGTGAAACCTTTTAATTGTTTCATCTGTATCTCCAAGTTTTCTAAACAACGGATGTACAGGCATTTATTATCATCATGAATCTTGTCACACAAAATATTAAGTCAGTCTTTTTATTCTTCACCAAGCGTATTCGGAATCTTCAAGGGCACAGATTTTTCACATAAGTGTTGCTTAAAAATATTTATCACAGATTTAACAATTTAGAACTTGAACAACTGAACTACATTCCTGTGCAATTCGTTCAGTATTTATTTGTAAAAACACTCCGTAAAGAATATACTGGCATAAGATAGTCATGTTCAATCTCCGGGAGAAGCTGGACAAAATTCACTTTTGAAACAAGCCGCCTGGACGCTCAATCTTTAGGTGAAAAAGAGGACAAATCCTGAAAAAAGAGGACATACTGTCACCATAACAATGAATAGCACATGCTATAAGATACAACGAGATGTCCGCCATAGGCAGCATACCTATAGGACGCTACAGAAAATCTCTTAACACAGAAATGACATTCTGTAAGATGATTACGAAATTGTATGCCAGAGACACGACTTTATTTAGACGCTAACGAATATGTCTACAACTAACAGGACTCCATGGAAGACGCTAACGAAAATGTCTACAACTAAAAGGACTCCCTGTAAGACGCAAACGAAAATGTCTACCACTGACAGGACTTTCCTAAGACGCGAACGAAAATTTCTACAACAGGACTTTCCTAAGACGCTAACGAACATGTCTACCATTGACAGGACTTTCTGTAAGACACTATCGAAAATGTCTATCACTAAGAAGACTTTATGTAAGACGCTAAACAAAAATGTCTATTACTAACAGGACTTTCCTAAGAAGATAACGAAAATGTCTATTACTAACAGGACTTTATGTAAGACGCTGACGAAAATGTTTATTACTAACAGGACTTTATGTAAGACGTTGACGAAAATGTTTATTACTAACAGGACTTTCCTAATAAGCGAACGAAAATGTCTATTACTAACAGGACTTTATGTAAGACGCGAACGAAAAAGTCTACAACCGAGGAAATAATACCAACGCACGCTAAGCTAAAGTAACGAAGATGTTAGCCAGACATACAAGAACCAACATCGTTTCCCTTCCGCTCAACTGCAGCTAGCACCCCATCAAGAAGAATGCAGCAAAGCATTCATGGGCTCTGCTAGGGGTAATTCATGTGGCTCTGTTTTACGTGATGAAGTTGCCAGCGCCTTGTTCAACCTCATATTAGTCGCCTCGTACGACATGCGTGATGGTGCAGTAGTCCTATTCTGTATTTGTCTCCTCAGAGACTCCTTGGAACAAAGACCAACACAGACAGTAGGAAACAAAAGGAATAGTCTGTCAAAGACCAACACAGACAGTAGGAAACAAAAGGAAATGTCTGTCAAAGACCAACACAGACAGTAGGAAACAAAAGGAAATGTCTGTCTGTTGGGTCGTTCATTCAAATGGTAAAGAACTTCATTACGCGAATGGTTGCAAAGGAACAAAAATGTCAGAAAATGTTCTTCAAAACGAACTCCAACAAGTAGTGTTTAACTGGTCACTTACTGGCAGCACACAAGTCTGTGATGACTGTACATATATTTTATTTAACGTGACACATACGGAGTGGAACAGACAAGACGATCATGGTTACAGATTACAGATGCAAATGTCATACTTTAAAGTTGCTGATCATACTCTTAAATTCTTGGAGATTCTTCAACAATCAAGTCCTCTTCTATCCAAGTGAGCTGAGGATCACTTCTGTTACCCGCTAATATACATTTACAATGAAGTCCGTTGACCTTCTTCCAAGGACGTCTATCGTGGTAAACGGATTCATGTTCAAGGATCAATCTTTGATATCATACCCGTAAAATTCCCAGACTTTCTTCATACAATACTTATGTAGCATATATATAATCCAGACAAAGTCATACACGGCAATACAATCAGGTTAGAGTCTTCTGTTGACTAACCTCTCCCAAAATCCATGCCATGACTTTGGCATTGGCGAAACGGCATATTAAAACATGTGAAGCATACAAAATCAATTAACTTCGTTTCCTCGTAGGTATCCTCCCTCTACGGTAATTCAAACAAGGCAATCGACTCCGTTTGTCCATTCTAGGAATGACATACTACGATGGATCCCCGCTAGACCATAACTAGGAGCGGCCTGATACTTCAATTAAAATCAATAAACATTCAATGTGAAATGGGGCGACACTTACATGATACTTCCACTATTGGCTTCGACATGAAGACCAATATATATATCAATAGAAATAATGGCTTCCACAAACTTGCCACGAATACAAGAAATATTCCACGGACATCAACATGGTCCGTACTGCCCCATACAAAACATGACGTCAGAATCCCTAAACTAGGTTACCCGTGCGTCCAAAGCAACTCACACTGCATTGTGCACGTCAGTGCGTGAATCAATCGAACGCACAAATAATATAACTATATTAAGACTGGTGCGTACATTTGGCAGGACCGAAGACTACCCCCTTAGGTAATAAATGTACGTAACAGCTCCCTTATTACCTCCCCTTAAAAAAATTAATTCTATTAATTTTTTTTGAACTTAGTACCCGAGAGAGGTGAGTCAAAACTACCACAAGATATATGAAATGCATAAAGTTATACCATATTAAGAAAAGAATATTAAACGAAATCAATATAACTAAATGATAGTATGCATTAAAGCACACATCCACACTCGACCTACTTTGGAACGATGTGGTAATATTCGAAGTAAAAACAAGTTGAAAATGAAAAATGAAAAAACCATTAAAAAAAAAGATGATAATAAAATTCAACTAAGTTTTCAAAAAAAAAATTTGAAACATATGATTTTCAAAAATGAAAATGAACAGCAACACTGATGATGATCAATGACAAGAGAATCAATAAAACAGAAAAATTGAAAATACAATGTGCAAAAATGAAGCAATGCAAAATTAAACACTTTAAGAATCAACACCCTTAATGTTTTCTAACACTAGTACGGTTGACTAGTGATCTAACAGTGAGATATCATAACTAAGACCCGTGAATGCAGGTATTACGTGACAACTAAGAAAGTTAGTATGTGTGTGATCCATAATCAATTAAATAGATTAAATTGAATTATTCTAATTTAATATATTTCTTAATTACCAACAAACAACCAGTTACTAATATATTCTAAGTAATTCCAATATCACTATCAATATGTCAATGTTCAGTTACAACTAGTTAGTAATCGACGAGACGATGTTCTCAATGTTCCATACACGATAAAATATATTCTCGAACACGATATGTAATGTAATATGTTCCATAGGAATAACAAATGTATATTTGTCGCTCTTAACAATGTTTCCCTACTAATAAAAAGTTACTGTAGTACCAATGTTCCCGTACTAATAAAATGTTACTCTAATACCACTGTTCCCGTTCTAATAAAACGTTACTATAGTATCAATGTTCCCGTACTAATAAAATGTTACTACACAAGAAGTAATGTTATAATCTATAAGTAAGTATATCATGAAAGTTATACTTATACGAATACTTCAGTTATATTTTTTTTTTTTTTTTTTTTTTTTAATAACCAGCGGCACTTGGGCTTTCAGCCCTTCGGCCCAATGACATATCATTGCGAGGCTGGGGAACCTGAGGACTTTCCTTCCAACCCGGTCAGGAGCTTCGCTCCTTCCCATCCACAGAGGGTTTATCACAGGAGCCGTTCAGGCTATCCAGTCAAATTTCCGGCCGTAAACATTTCTTCAAACGCCGACGCCCGGGTTTGAACCATGAACACCTGGTCGCCAGTACAACGCCGAAGCCATTACACCAGCGCGGCTCCCACTTCAGTTATATAAACACTCTTTATAGATGTACAATCAATGATAATGTACAAAGTTATTCATGTTATCGGTGAGGATGTTTCAACATCTGGAAGTGGTTTAGTTTCGACAAGTTCGCTTGGGCATCTCGACAAACAGTCTGCGAACACATTCTTCACTCCAGGAATAGCTCGTATTTCAAAATTGAATGGTTGAAGCGCTATAGCGTAACGCGCTGACCTCGATGATTTAACGTTCTTCGTGTTCAGTGCGGTAAGAGCTTTTTGGTCAGATTCCACCACAAAGTGTGAGCCGAGGAGGTAACGTTCCAGTTTTGTGATTGCCCATACTAATGCGAGGAGCTCTTTATCCAGAACGGAGTATTTAAGTTCGCTCTCCGTAAGTTTTCTGGACACGTACATCACCGGAAATAAGGTGCCGTTATATTCCTGCATCAAAAGTGCAGCAATAGCGTAAGAAGATGCATCACTGCGAAGAATGAAAGTGAGATTTTTGTTAGGCAACCTCAAAAAAGGTTCATTTGAAAAAAATCGTTTTATATAGTCTAACGCCGTTTGGTGATCCTGCGACCACTTTATTACATTAGATGTGCCTTTCTTCAGTAGAGACGAAAAAGGTGCAGTTATAGTAGACAAATGAGGGATGAATTTTGAATAGAACTGTATTAGTCCTAAAAGAGATCTAACTTGTTTTTTTGTCTTAGGTGCCGAGATGTTTAAAATTTTAGAGACGTTACTGTCTTCTGTATACATGAAACCATGACCTATGCGGTGACCCAGAAATAAGATGTCATGAAAACCGACAAAAGCCTTTGAAGGTTTCGCTGTTAAGTTATAATCCCGTAAGGTAGAAAGTAAAGCTTTTAATCCATGAATATGTTCATCCCAAGAGTCACTGAAAAGACAGATGTCATCTATATAAGTAATGACATCGGGACGATGAGACAATATGCGGCGCATCATGCGTACAAAGGTAGCTGGCGCATTCATTAATCCGAATGGCATAAAATTCCATTGAAAAAGACCCCGTGGCGTCGAGAAAGCGGTGAATGGCTTTGCTTTAGGAGTGAGTGGCACTTGCCAATAGCCCTTTGAAAGGTCAAATTTCGAAAAGAATGTGGCATGAGATAATTTCTCTAATAAGTCGTCTAAAAGAGGTAACGGTTCCGCATCGAATTTTGTAACTTTGTTTAATTTCCTGTAATCTATGCAAAGACGTATATTGTTGTCCTTCTTCCTAATGATTACCATAGAAGAAGAATATGGTGATGAAGATGGTTCAATTATATTTAATTGAAGCATCTCATCCAATTCCTTATCAATCTTATCACGAAAGTGTAAAGGGATAGGATATGGGCGAACTCGAATAGGCGTATCGTCAGTCAGAATAATGTCATGTTGGATGACTGACGTATGACCTGGGATGTCAGTGAGGACATCCTCATACGAGTGTAGAATATTAGAGACTTGCTGACGTTGATCAGCCGAAAGAGTAGATGAGATTGTAACATCATTCCATTTCTCAGCGGAATGGAGTGGTACAACTGGTATTGGTAGTTGTACATCATCGAAAGAAGATTCTTCTTCTTGGATGACTGACAAACTAGAATAGTGTTGAATAGGAGGTGTAGGATCGTCAGTTGCCTGGAACACTGACTGTAGATAATCAGGACGTGAGTAATACTCCTTCAACATGTTAATGTGGAAGGTTTTATGTTTACCATTAACATCAACGATGTAGTCGACATCGGATATTCTTGAGATGATCCTGAAAGGACCTCTCCAGGTAATTAAAAGACGATTGTTATGCGCAGGGAGTAATACAAAAGCTTCGTCACCAGGAATAAGCTGGCGAAGACGTCTATACTTGTTTGCAAATAGACGAGCTTTTTCTTTGGCTTGTTCGGATGATGCAGTAGCTAGTCTACAAGCATCTATGATTCTCTTTCTCAGAGAGATCACATACTCATGGATTGAGTTTCCTCTTCAATATTCTCGTCAACCAATAAGTCGTGGATTAACGACATCGGACCGTGTGGTTGCATGCCAAAAACTAGCTGGAATGGAGAAAACCCCGTGGCTTGATTTTGTACTTCGCGATACGCGAACAGAGCAGCGGGTATGACCCGATCCCAGTCTTGGGGATGGTCTTGGGTCATCTTACCCAACAACTGCTTGAGTGTCCTATTGAGACGCTCAATTAACCCATTTGACATCGGATGATAAATAGAACTAAGAGATCTGTCTATACCTAATGTCTTCATAACTTGAGACATGGATTCAGAAATGAACTGAACCCCATGATCCGACAAGATTTTCCGTGGAAAACCAATGCGTGAGAAGATTAACATCAATGCCTCTGCTACACTGGCAGATGAAGTGTTCTTGAGAGGGATGGCCTCAGGCCAACGAGTGCACATATCAATGCACGTAAGAATATGCGTATGCCCTCTAGCAGATGGAAGCATCGGACCAATAATGTCTATAGCCATTTTATCAAATGGTCTAATCGGGATGTCCGCAGCTTGAATAGGAGCCGCATGAAATGGACCCCGTACCTTAACTTCCTGACATATCAAACAGGACCGACAATAGAGAGTGATGTCCCTATGGACGCCTGGCCAGTAGAATGCCGAAAGCACTCTGGATTTGGTACGCGAAAAACCCATATGGCCCGCACATTGCGAGTCATGCGCATGTCGTAATATACGAGATCTCATAGAGGATGGGACTAAGATCTGATAACATAAGGATGAATCCTTTTCCCGTATTACTCTAACCAAAATCCCATTTTTAAGTATAAAGTCATGTCTACATTTTGCAAGTTTGTTGCTGGTATTCTTTTTGTTCACATACTGAAAAAATTTTTTTAATGAATCATCATTCTTTTGCAATGTTGCAAACAACTCCCGTGAAATAGGAGCATCATCATCACAAGTGGTATGAACTGTAGGTTCAATAGGTGTATCATGCGACATATTAGTAGCTTGCGCTCTAGTCACTACTGCATTTGCAGTTTGAATATGTCGCTCTTCCCATTCAGCAATTTGCTGTGGTGTACACTCTTTAATACCATGTGAATGTCTACCCGTATTACTCGACGATCCATCTCTACGATGCGATCGATTTTGATTATTTGCATTAAAATTGCCATAATTGTCGTTTCTGCTTGAGTTAAAATTTGGATGAGTCCGATAATTTGTATAATTAAAGTTATGATGTTCTTTAAAATTTTTATTCCAAGAACCTTGTCTGTTTTGCGGACCCTGAGATCTTGATCTCCAGTTTTGTTTATTATAATGTCCTTGATTATTTTTAAAATTATTGTTACCAAAATCTCGCGATCTGTGAGCTTGGTCCCAAGAAACATTAAATGGAGCAGATTGTTGAAATTGCTTCCCTTTGTAAAAGTTATCATTGTTAAAATTGTAATTATTTCCCTTATTGACATACCTGTCAGCACTAAAGGAACGATTTCGTGAAAAATTGTTTTGTTGTGCTGCAAAAGCAACAGGCAATTCATTCTTAATCTGTGCATTACTTAGATCCATGGTTGGGTGAGCAGTGCAGAAATTTTTTGCATGTTCTTCTAAGTCTTTCATTGATAAAGGTTTCCGTTCGTGTAAAAATGCGAGAAATGTAGGATTTACAGACGATAGTACCTTATCGCGCATCAGTAAATCGAAGAGACCTTCATACGACTTTTCAATTTTTATAATTCGATCCATCTTTCTAGGGTTAGTCGTATTTGTGACAGAAAATCACTGAAATTTCTGCTTGATTGCGGTAGCAATGTACGAAATCTTAATCGGTATTCATCTTCTGTCATTTGAAATTTCTTCAGAAGTGCGGCTCTAAGAGCATTATAATCATTCTTCTCATTAATACTGGTAGTATGATAAACTGCTAAAGCATCCCCAGTAAGTAACCTGGATAAATATGTGCAATACAGTGTTTTATCCACGTTATAAGACCTACAAGTGGCCTCAAATCTATCTAGGAAAAATATTACGTCATCCGACGGGGGATTAAATTTAGGTAATTTAAGGGGAATTTCCTTAAAATGATCATGTCTGGATGAAGTTTGGCTTTCAAAAGTTCTCTGAGAATTAGCTTCCTGAGTTAACCTAAGTCTCTCATATTTTGACTCTGCTAATTTTAGTTCATGCTGTCGTTTTTTATCATTCTCTTCCATCTCAAGCTGAAGTCGTAATGTATTTTGTTCAGCTATTAATCTTCTTTCTTCCATTTCCTTTTGTTTATTTTCCATTTCCTTTTGTTTAACTTCCATTTCCTTTTGTTTAACTTCCATCTCAATTTTAAGTCTTTCTTCAGCCTCCCTTTGCTTCTGTTCTGCCTCTCGCTGAAATCGTTTCTCTTCTAATTCAGCGGCTAATCTCATTTTTTTCTCCTCTTCCTCAGCTATAAATTTCCTCTTCTTTTCATCCTCCTCAGCCTCAATCCGTTTTTGATCTTCCTCAAATTGAAGTTTTTCTAGTCTTAAAGTTTCTAACTTTCTCTGTTCGGCTTCTATTTCTTGAGCTTTCTTATATTCTGCAAGTGCAAATGCTTTTGCTTCATCAGGAGCCATCTGAAGAGCTTTTGCTTGCTTAATGAAATAATCTAGTGAATACATTATGCTTTATAAGTAGTCACAATACTCTTGATTTATAAAATGATAATTAATCAATGTAAATTAATTAACCTTGTTACTTTGCCAAGTGTACGTCGTTCCTGTCCTAGAACGGTATCTTTTGTTATCATATAGTTATGAAATATATCAATAATCAATATAGTAATTTATGTAATGAAATGTCATGAAAGCAACAACGTGAAAGACAATAGAAACATTACCGACAAGACACGATAATCAAAGACGAGTGAACACAATCGTAGAAATCAACAAAAATAGAAATGTGTAACTAAAATAGAATATCGTAAAAATTTACGATGACAACTACGATCAGATACTCAACAGGACAATTGACAATACAGTGTAAAAAACATAGGTTTTGTAAAAAACTGAACGACAGGAAAGGTGAGACGGACGCATAATACAAACAAAATTCATCATAAAACTAAATACGAGTAAAAATAACTACCAAAAACAACAAGTAAACGTGACGAAACAGCTAAACAGATACTATCATAAGGAACAATTAGCGATCGGAACTTCGGCAAGGTTTCTAGCCTTGGACCGGAATTATCGCTCAATTGAAACTTACAAGTTGAGCCCTACAGAACGTCTGACGAAGAGCCCGAATTGGCTTCGAGATGGATCTCGTTCGTCAGATCAACCTCCCTACCTCCCACGACGAATGTACAACATATAACATATAACATGGAAAATGTAAAGATGGACATAACTATAGAAGGCACAGCTAAAAGTAATAAAATGTACAACGAAAGCACGTTATACTCATCTCGCGTGTGCCGGGAAAAAACAATGTGCCTCGTCTCCGTGGATGTACGTCTGAGGATAAAAATACTTCGCTCTGCGTATATAACAACAGCTCGCACGTAATAATGACGAATAGGTGATCCCAAGGCAGTCAGTCACTGTAAAACTTGACGTGGAGGTTGATTGATGACCTTGAGCATTTGGTAACCGTAAGTTGATTCTGATTCATCATCACACTAGGTTCCAAGTTTGAGATGTTGTCGCCTTGAAAGTTCAAATCTTCTTTTCAACCGATACTTGGATTGAGTACGTTCCTGTGAAATTATTTATTTCCAGACCACACTGGCATACCATTTACTGTTGGGTCGTTCATTCAAATGGTAAAGAACTTCATTACGCGAATGGTTGCAAAGGAACAAAAATGTCAGAAAATGTTCTTCAAAACGAACTCCAACAAGTAGTGTTTAACTGGTCACTTACTGGCAGCACACAAGTCTGTGATGACTGTACATATATTTTATTTAACGTGACACATACGGAGTGGAACAGACAAGACGATCATGGTTACAGATTACAGATGCAAATGTCATACTTTAAAGTTGCTGATCATACTCTTAAATTCTTGGAGATTCTTCAACAATCAAGTCCTCTTCTATCCAAGTGAGCTGAGGATCACTTCTGTTACCCGCTAATATACATTTACAATGAAGTCCGTTGACCTTCTTCCAAGGACGTCTATCGTGGTAAACGGATTCATGTTCAAGGATCAATCTTTGATATCATACCCGTAAAATTCCCAGACTTTCTTCATACAATACTTATGTAGCATATATATAATCCAGACAAAGTCATACACGGCAATACAATCAGGTTAGAGTCTTCTGTTGACTAACCTCTCCCAAAATCCATGCCATGACTTTGGCATTGGCGAAACGGCATATTAAAACATGTGAAGCATACAAAATCAATTAACTTCGTTTCCTCGTAGGTATCCTCCCTCTACGGTAATTCAAACAAGGCAATCGACTCCGTTTGTCCATTCTAGGAATGACATACTACGATGGATCCCCGCTAGACCATAACTAGGAGCGGCCTGATACTTCAATTAAAATCAATAAACATTCAATGTGAAATGGGGCGACACTTACATGATACTTCCACTATTGGCTTCGACATGAAGACCAATATATATATCAATAGAAATAATGGCTTCCACAAACTTGCCACGAATACAAGAAATATTCCACGGACATCAACATGGTCCGTACTGCCCCATACAAAACATAACGTCAGAATCCCTAAACTAGGTTACCCGTGCGTCCAAAGCAACTCACACTGCATTGTGCACGTCAGTGCGTGAATCAATCGAACGCACAAATAATATAACTATATTAAGACTGGTGCGTACATTTGGCAGGACCGAAGACTACCCCCTTAGGTAATAAATGTACGTAACACTGTCAAAGACCAACACAGACAGTAGGAAACAAAAGGAAATGTCTGTCAAAGACCAACACAGACAGTAGGTGTCACAGTATAAATATTATAAAATATTAAGTTGGTCACGCTGTAGAGTGGCGACCCTGATACTAATTTAAAACCCGTTTGGTCAGTTGGCAGAACGGAAGAGGATATGAAACTTTTGGAGGGAAAACATTCTAGGAGATGTCTACCGTCCCGTGCGGACGTTGTCCCTTTGTCAGCTGTGGTGCTGGGATTATGTGAATGCCATTTTGGTTTATATTTCTTGCCGATTTTCAGGTGGTCAGGATTATTTGGTTTACTGCTAGAACGTTGGTGTAAGTTCTAGTGGTTTTTTCCTGGATATTATTTATGTTAAGTATCCTGCGTCCACGTATTGCTTTGCTTCAGTACAGGCCTTAGCTAGTGAGCGAAAGTCATTGTGTAGTCACTGGATAGATTAGATCGGTGATTATGTTACTGCTATATTGAGCTGTTGATTATGGCAAGTAGTTTGGCAGTTTCATTGCATCGTTATTCTATGTGTATTATTAGCCGTGTGTGGCTTCTGTGTGTGCGCAATGTTTATTAAAGGGACCAAACCTGTTTCAGGTGTTATTGCATTATTCATGTCAGCTATTGTGTACTGTGGTCTTACCTTTAGACAGCGGGCTAAGAGTCTAGTCTGAGTATATATTAAATCCATAGTACCAGTAGAGAGTATATTCTGACATCTGGGGTGACTCGTCTTGTGTAGGCCGTGGGGCCTTCAGTGATTCTGTAGAATTTTGTTGTGATTTGAGAGCAGACAGCTGCGGGCTTGTCCATATTTATTTTTTGGTGGCCGTGGGGCCTGTATGTTTTAATATTTAATTCCCAGCTAGCTGGCTTAATTAATGTGGTATTATTTATTAGCAAAGCCTTAGAGCCTGCGTTTGTGTTAGTAGGGCCATCAGGAATTGTGCACACAGTATTCTAGAAGGTTGGTAGGCCACGGTGTTGGCGCCTTCATATTTTCCGTTAACTCACGGGAGTGAGTTGGTTTTGTTCGTCCAGTGGAAGGTCATTGTGTGTGTCAGTCTGTTACGGTATTGTTTACGGTCGTTTGACCTGACCTCGATTACGGGCTCTGACCTACTTTCAGCGTCGCAGTAGTGATGGCTATTTTTCAGTACATTTTTCGGTCGATTGTCGATGAAGTATTGTACAGTTGAGTTTCAAGTTGGTTGCTCTAGTATGTTTGCAAGTCTATGTACGATTGTTAAAGTGATAAGCTAGTGTTACAGTGTGCGTCAGGTGGGTCAGTTTTACATATCTTTGAGTCGTTTTGGTGATTGGCGACAGTAATCCAGGTGGAGCAGCGGAGCTTGGGGTGTTGGTACCATCCATCTAGATTGGCCCAGACGGCAGGTGGAGTGTCATATGGGAGATAGCTTGGTCAACCTCGGTATAGGGTGGAAGGAGATGGTTGTTAGGAATTTGTAGTCGATAGGAGGTTGTTAGGGTATTTGGTACCTCAAGTCATCGTGTTGGACTTCTGGTCTTGTCAGTACGACTCAGATGCGCCCAACCAGGGGGGAAAGCCGACGCCTGTGACGTTTCCGTACCACGTAGACTGCTCGACCAGGGGTAAATTCTTATGTGCAGTGTGTCCTGTCGACCTGCGGGGGTCCAGTAAACATCCTCTTCTAGACTGATGTGATACATGGAGCGTTGAACTGTGCCAATGAACTTACACGTGTTTTTCCGACATATAGACGGGTGATACTAGCTGTGCAGCCGGACTTGGAGAAAGTTAGACAGTTCTGTGATATCGTGGGCAGTGCTGTGTGAGCACCGTATACTACAGTGTGGTCATTGTGTTAGAGATTACCATGTCGTGACAAGGAACTCTGTTGCGAGTTTTTGACACTCAGACTTACAGAGAAGTTTGTTCCTGGACTGAAATTCTTGTGGATTATACGTTTTCTAGTGTGGAGTTTCGTTTGTTCTGTGGTCATCATCATCGTCAGTGCTGAGGATACCTCTTGCTCAGGCGCCGTTGGACCTTCAGATAAGTTATGGTCTGTTTGTTTTTGTGTAATGTATTATATTGATATTTGCTTGGTTTTCCTGAACTTTAATGTTCTTGTCTGTCTTTCTATCTGTTATTAGCTATCTTATAGCCTAATCTGTATTGTAATATAGTGCTGATTTTCTATTCACTTCTTGGTTTGTTATTGTTTCCTTTCCGTGTGTTGTGTCCTTTGTCCTATTTACCGATTATATGTTGATAGCTAGGGTGATCTGATCTTTTAATTGTTTTCTTAGTAGTTGTGTAATTTTGGATTATATATTCTGATACGTTGTAAAGTAAGGTTGCTGATAAGTTATTTAGTTTATTTGTGCTGGAGTAATTCATCAGTGCTTAGTGGGAGATATAGCTTCCAGCACTTTATTGTTGACTGTAGTTTTTGTTGTGTCTTTAGTGTTAAAGTGTATTGGTGTGTTCAAGGGAGGAAGGGTGGTGAGTTTAATCCATTCTTGGCCTCTTGTGGAAAAGATTGGATTAGACCGATTCTTTTAGGGTGTGGCTGTGTTTGTTTGGTGGTGGAGTCCGGCAGACGGGATTTCCTGCGACTGCCCAGCTTAACATTCCAAGCCCTGTTGGTGTTAGGCGTATTCGTGTAGTGTGTATATATATTGTCGTGTGCATTCGGTAATTCTTTTGTTGTGGTTAAGTGGGGTTTTCTCTTGTTCCATCTTGCTATCTTGTAAATACGTTTACAGGTATCCCTTGTTGTCGTTCGTGTGCAGTCACGCATTGTATATATTAATCTACCTCTTCTCTTCTTGGTCTATTATCTTGTTCCTCGTGACTGGGATTATGTTTTCGTACTGTGATGTGTGTGTTTCTTTCATCTGTGTAGTGCTCATTTTGCCATAAGAAACACTTGTATTACAGAGATTATTAAGACTAGTAGTAAGTGAAGTATTATCTGAGTATAGCACCAGTGTGGGTGCCAGTAATAGACTTTGAAGTAAAACCTGATTTGTGACTAAGTTGGTATAGTGGTGTAATAGCACCAGAAAGATTCATTAGTTGTTGTTATACAACTGTCGACTATTGTAAGTCGGGTTGAGTGTATCTCAGAGACTAAGTGGTCAGAAAGACCAAATTTTTCACAGTGATGAGACAGTAGCCAAGTGGCAAAGTAAAACTATATACTATAATAGATTAAGGTTGATGATGTGTATACAGTGAGAGATGAGGTGTTATATACTTGCATACATATATTTATATGTGTATATTGGAGTAGTGATATCAATATGTATTGGTTATTACTGCATATTTCGTAAGCAGAGAGTTATCTGGTGATATAAGTGAGATATATACGACTGAGTAGTTGTATAGCAAAATCTATAACCAGAGATAATAGTGAGCATTCTAAGTGTACACCATGGACCTACAAGCTTTCATACAGATTGGGAAAGAATGTGGGTACACTGGCAAAGAACTAAATGACTATGCCAAAGCTGAATTTTATTCAGTTGAAAATCAAAAAGCTCTGGAGAAGGAAAAGAAAGAGAAGGAAGCGAAGGAAGAGAAGGAAAGGATTGAGAAACAGAATGCTCTAAGAGATGCTCGAGCTGAAGAGCTAGAGCTAAAAAGGAAAGAATTTGAGTTACAAGAAAGGAAGATGAAAGAAGAAAATGAGTGGAAACAGAGGGAGTTAGAATTGCAAGAAAAGAAGATGAGAGAAGATAGAGAATTGCAAGAAAAGAAGATAGAGCGAGAATTGGAAGAAAAGAAGATAGAGAGAGAATTGCAAGAAAAGAAGATAGAGCGAGAACTGCAAGAAAAGAAGATGAGAGAAGATAGAGAGTTAAAGTTGGAGACGGAGAGAATGAGAATAGCTCTTTAAGAGAAGATGTTGGATAAAGAAATACAATTGAAGAAGTTAGAAGTGGGTGCGAAAGGTCATAACTCGACTTCTGGTGGGGCTCATCGTCCTTTTAGGCTGCGTCTGCCAAATTTTAATAATAAAATTGATAGTTTAAATTTCTTCCTTGAAAGATTTAAGGCCGAATGCGTGGCCTATAAGGCTGACAGAGATCAGTGGCCATCTCTGTTATCGACGCTGCTAGTGGGGCCTGCGATGGAGACTTTCTATAGCCTCCCTTTAGAGGAAAGGGCCGATTACGACAAAGTAAAGGAGAGATTGCTCCGGAAGTTTAGTCTGACTGCTGACGGCTACCGGACGCGTTTTAAAAACGCGATGCCAAGCGCAGACCAGGACTTCGAGGATTTTATCTCGAAGATCAAGCTTCTGCTGAATAGATGGATCGAAATGGAGGGTATAACGAAGGACTATAGTGGCTTGCTAGACTTGGTGCTATGAGACAAGGTGTTGTCCTCGTGTTCTAGTGAGTTGGTGGCGTTTTTCAGAAACGCCAACCGAAGGAATCGAGTCCATGGCCCAACTGGGGCACCATTATGTCCTCGCCCATCCGGACAAACCCATTCAGAAGTCAGGTCTGTCAGATGACTTAGTCGCCAGTGTCGGCAAAGTTGAGCGCCAGTCTTGGCGAAATCAATCAGACAATGCAGTCAGGGGCCAAGAGCAGAGGTATGAGAAGCCCTCCAGTCCCTATCAGCCACGTAGAGGTAGCTATGAGAATGTTCGTTCTCATAGGAATGGTTGGCCGAGGTGGCAGAATCGAAGATATGATAGTTATAGCGATAAAGGGGAGCGCCAAACGCGAAAGCAGGTACGTTTCGAAGATTCTCGGGACGAAGACCGATTTTGGTATAAAACCAAACATCACAAGCAGAGGAGTGGTTCCTCACAGAGTGTCGATCGTCTGACTCTGATGCGGGGTCTTCGTCATCGAAAAGCTCCAACAAAAGTACACGCGATGAGAAGAAGGAGCGCACGTGTTCCAGTTGTGGTGGCAAGAATCATTGCGCTGATAGGTGCCCCACCCCGATCGAACACGCTAATTCCGCGGTTGTGTTAGACACAATCAACAGCGAGGACTGTGCAGGGTGTCGCCCTCTGTTCCACACGAACGAGAGGATAGTGCTTCAATGCGGGCATGCGGCACCATGTCTTTCGGCAGTCCATGAGACTGGCAAGGTGGATCTCCACAAAGGCATGGTGGAGATGAAACCAGTCTCCGTGTTGAGGGATACTGGATGTACCACAATTGAGGTGCGTCGGTCGTGTATCGACGACTCCTGCCTTACAGGCAAAACGGTAAAGTGCACCACGTTCGGGGGCAAAATGGAGTCTTACCCCCAGGCGTGTATTAAGGTGGACACTCCGTTCCTTTCCGGTAGAGTGAACGCTGTCGTCCTTGAGGATCCGATTGCCGATTTAATCGACGGCAATGTATGGGGAGTGCACAAGGCCATGAGTGAGGCTGGTACAGTGGCCCAACAACTCCAGAGTTCCGTAGCGGATGACCGGAAGGTACATCGTAGACGCAATTCTCTGCAAACACCAAGTGACATGAGTAGGAGCAGTAGGAACTTATATGAGGGTCCGATAGCTAGTGATCGCACAGTTTGGGTGCGTAACGTCCTTCTGAGTGCGAGTTGGCGTACTCTCAGAAGAGTGTTTGACGAGGTCGCGCCGGTTAGATTTGTCGAGGTATTGTCGTTGCGCGACAAGACCAAAATAGCACGGGTGACTTTTGCGAATAGGTGGGGTGCGCGTGATGCAGTTAGGCAGAAGCATTTATCGTTGCTTCAGAACCATCTGCTAATAGTCCAGAAATAGCTAGGGTTAGGTTTCGGGTTCGTATTCAGTAAGATGTTTCGGTTGACCCGAACCGAACCTTAGAGTCTGACCCACGCCCCCAGTTCTATTTTGATATGAATATCTGAGAATTTTGTAATCTTGTAATGGTAATGTAATGACTTGTAATACATGTTTATGCTAGATTATGTCATGCTGTTCAGTTATAGTCTGTGGGACAGTTATAGACTGTGGGACAGTTATAGTCTGTGGGACAGTTATAGTCTGTGGGACAGTTATAGCCTGTGGGACAGTTATAGACTGTGGGACAGTTATAGTCTGTGGGACAGTTATAGTCTGTGGGACAGTTATAGTCTGTGGGACAGGAACATTGGAAGGTGTTTATGATAATCTATATAAGAGACGTATTATAATTACTAGAGTTGATGATTGATGAAGATGTATTATGGGATATGATTTATGGGGCATGAGGCCATACAGGCACGCTGTAGGCAGGTGCGCTGTGGGCAGGCATGCTGTAGGCAGGTGCGCTGTAGGCAGGTGTGCTGTAGGCAGGCACGTTGTAGGCAGGTGCGCTATGGGCAGGCATGGTGTAAGCAGGTGCGCTGTAGGCAGGCACACTGTAGGCAGGTGCGCTGTGGGCAGGCATACTGTAGGCAGGCATACTGTAGGCAGGCACACTGTAGAGAGGCATACTGTAGGCAGGTACACTGTAGGCAGGTGCACTGTAGGCAGGCCTGGCGTGCACTTATCAGAGACCTATGGAATATGATGGTCTTGTAATATTTAAGGGTCATTTTGTATACTATCAGTTTATGCCTTATTATTGATACCTTGATATGAATAATTAATTTGTAACATATATTGTATTTCATAGACCAGGTCTGGACAGTCGTTGTTATTTTTCACGACTACCAGTACCTGGGATGATTAGTCCATTCTCAAATTGTATTTGGTGCATGGTGTGAGAAGGCATGAACCACTATCGTGGTGGACAACTTTGGCATTCTCTAAGTAGATGAGGAGGTGCCATCTTGGCATTCTGTTCGTCCATACTCCGAAGGGGGTTGGGCGTGACTCCTCCGGTGGAAGAAAACTTCGTTTTCTTTCTTAGGGAAGGGGGGGGGGGTGGATGTAACAGTATAAATACTATAAAATATTAAGTTGGTCACGCTGTAGAGTGGCGACCCTGATACTAATTTAAAACCCGTTTGGTCAGTTGGGCCAGAACGGAAGAGGATATGAAACTTTTGGAGGGAAAACATTCTAGGAGATGTCTACCGTCCCGTGCTGTGGTGCTGGGATTATGTGAATGCCATTTTGGTTTATATTTCTTGCCGATTTTCAGGTGGTCAGGATTATTTGGTTTACTGCTAGAACGTTGGTGTAAGTTCTAGTGGTTTTTTCCTGGATATTATTTATGTTAAGTATCCTGCGTCCACGTATTGCTTTGCTTCAGTACAGGGCTTAGCTAGTGAGCGAAAGTCATTGTGCAGTCACTGGATAGATTAGATCGGTGATTATGTTACTGCTACGAGGGGCGTTCAGAAAGTAATGCACCACATCGTTTTTCTCAGGAGCTGTTTATTCAAAAAGCATGACTTTTATACACAATATACATGGATATGTCATGTAAACATCGATATTATTCAACATAATCCCCATCAACTTGTACGGGGCTTTATGCCAGCGCGAAACAAGTGCATGTATTCCTAGCCCGTACCAGATTTTGTCTTGATCATGTAGCCATTTCTTCGCTGCATGAATCACTCCTTCATCATCTTCAAACCTTGTCCCACGGAGTGCATCTTTAAGTGGACCAAATAGATGAAAATCAGAGGATGTCAAATCGGGACTATAGGGTGGATGGGGTAGTACAGTCCAACCCAATTTGGTGATTGCTTCCCGTGTTGCCAAACTTGTGTGAGGGCGCGCATTGTCGTGAAGGAGAAGCAGGTCTGCTGGATTCTTGTGCTGCCGAACTCTGCGAAAACGTTGATTGAGTTTTTTTCAGTGTCTTAATGTAAACTTGCGAATTGATTGTCTCTCCTCTTGGCATAATGTCCACAAGAATCACACCTTCAATGTCCCAAAAGACAGTGATCATGACCTTTCCAGCTGAAGGAATTGTCTTGAATTTCTTTCTTCTTGGTGACTGCGGATGATGCCACTCCATTGACTATCTTTTTGTCTCAGGTTCAAAATGATGTGCCCAGGTTTCGTCACCTGTAACGATCTTAGACAAAAAGTTCTCTCCATCAGCATTGAAACGCTCCAACAATTCAGAAGAAATTGCTTTCCTTTGCAATCGGTGGTCATTTGTGAGACTTCGAGGAACCCATCTTGCGCAAACCTTAGAAAATCCGAGAGTTTTTATAACTGCATTTGAACTAGCAATGCTGACTGACAGCTGTAAGGCCAATTGTTGAGTAGTGATTCGCCTATCAGTAAGAATAATGCCCTCAGCGCATTTCAACATTTCTGCGTTGGTGGCTGTGGCAGGACGTCCACAGAGCGGCCGATCAAGCAGCTCCGTATCTCCACTTCCTGATTCTTTGATTCTCTGAACTCAGCGACTGACAGTACTCCTGTCGACTGCAAAACTTCCATACACATCACCATACACATCACATAGACGCTTGTGAATATTCACAACAGTTTCCTTCTCTGCAAAGAGAAATTCTATCACAATTCGCTGTTTATAACGCAAGTTGCTAACACGCTCCATTTCAACGGTTTAGGGCAGCCGTATTATTTGGCCGGTTGCGGTGCAATTTGGTGCACACAATTGGCACATGCTATACTTGAAGTGTGCAAAACTTCATGCTTCTATCTTCATTATTAGCTGAGAAAAACGATGTGGTGCATTACTTTCTGAACGCCCCTCGTATATTGAGCTGTTGATTATGGCAAGTAGTTTGGCAATTCCATTGCATCGTTATTCAATGTGTATTATTAGCCGTGTGTGGCTTCTGTGTGTGCGCAATATTTATTAAAGGGACCAAACCTGTTTCATGTGTTTTTGCATTATTCATGTCAGCTATTGTGTACTGTGTTCTTACCTTTAGACAGCGGGGTAAGAGTCTAGTCTGAGTATATATTAAATCCATAGTACCAGTAGAGAGTATATTCTGACAGTAGGAAACAAAAGGAAATGTCTGTCAAAGACCAACACAGACAGTAGGAAACAAAAGGAAATATCTGTCAAAGACATACACAGACAGTAGGAAACAAAAGGAAATGTCTGTCAAAGACATACACAATTTTTTGTCTTTGCATGTTTTTTTCTATATGTCTCAGTCGGAGCATTTCCACTATACTTTTAAAACATAACACTTCACTTACTTCCCTAGGGCAGTATCGTCTATTGCAGTGGTTCTCAACTTAAGCCATATTACCCCCTCCCCCCCCCCAACGGCGGGTCAGGCCCTATTTCTAGGGGGAGGGAGGGCACAGTAAGATAGTAAAGTATCTTCCAGCTAACAGCGATTATGGCTGGGGGGCCCATAGAGGTAAATGAGCCTTAGAAGGGGGCAATGAGCAACAAAAGGTTGAGAACCCCTGGTTTATTGGACTACCTTTGATCCCTTCGTCCAGGTTATTGTTCTTGTCACATCGTTTGTTTTATTTGTCATTATTTTTAGTCATACCATGGTAGAGTGGTTAAAGTGCTTGATTCACAAGGCAAAGTTGTTGGGTTCGAAACCTGGTAGTGTTACGCTACAGACTACCCAGCTTTAGATGGGTAGCTGCTCTACGCTTGAGTTAAGAACGGCAAAGTAAGCGAGAAAGGAAATCAGTCACCCCACCACTTAAAGCTGGAACTAGTATGGTGAAGCCTCTAACACTTCATCATCTACGGCAGTATCACCTATGGGATTGCCTTTACCTTTAGCTTTTTTTTATCTATTTTTTTAGAGCGTTTGCCCCTTACGGCAAAGTTAATGGGTTCGGGTTCAAAACCTAGTAGTATCACGTTTCAGTCTACCATGATGTAAATGGGAACTGACTGTCGTGCTGCACTGTAATTCTGTTCTTCAACAGGCCAGAGTCTGTTCTTCTATATGAATTTTCACCATTTCTTCTTCTCTTTGTAACTATATGTGTTTGCTATGTTTCTTCTCATTTGAATATGTATCGGGTTTGGTATTTTTGTGTAGGTAATTAAATGGGTTCTTTTTATGACAGTAGGTTTATTTCTTACTCCCACCAGTTTTACTTTCTTCTGATTTTCCGCGATCACGTAGATTTTCGTTGTTTACGAAAATCGCTATTTTCGTGCACGCCTGTATGACGCGTCAGAAACGTCACGTAACGTGACGCAATTTTTGGACACGCGGTCTTCGCGTTGTTTTCAAATCTATTGGCGTAGGTCGCAGTATTTTTATTTTTCTAGCGTTTCCATTGGCCCGAGTGGAAAACGTAGCAGATGCGTAGGTGATCAACAGGAGTGGTTCCCTGTGTATATATATAGAATCGTTTAGAGAGGATCTTTCTCTATTAAGAAAATAATTGCCTGTCGTACTTCTACGCATTTATCGTCTCCATTGCGGGGAAGAAAAGCGGTAATTGCTGGTCACGGCAAAAACAGTAGGGGAGCATAATTTGCCAACACAAATTATCCACGGCAAAAGGACATATCTCAGGGGTCAGAGGACTCGAGTTATCGTCAGAAGCAAAAGGAAAATAACCTACGGTCTCTTGCAGTGAAGTGCCCATGCTTTAGCGGGAACGGGTTTATTTATCATAACGCACAGAGCTCATCGCCATTATAGTCTCCAGCAACGGCAAATCGCCCGGGAGACTGATTAAATCGTATACAGCCAGAAATCCCGGCTTCGTTTTCCTCTAACTCCGGAGCGGGTTATAAGGGAAAAGTTATAGAAGCAATTCAACAGCAGAGAAGTTTCTACAGTTAATCAAGTTCTTCAGGCTTGATACCCAAAATCATCATCATCGCAGTAGTCAGGAGCAGGTGAAAGGGTTACAATACCTGGGTCCTGAAAGTAACGAGAGAAGAGCGTAACGGAGACGACGCATCAGCGGACGTCGAGTGTTAGAGAGACACTGAGACCAAGAGAGAGAGAGAGAAGGAGGGAGAAAATAGACAGGACCAGTAGGGTCGTGTTATCATCCATTCGAAGGATAGACACTGAGCCATCGTTGTAAGCCAAGTCTATTATTTTTAGCATTTCCAGTGGTGTTAGTTAGCGGCGCATATCGCCTCCCAAGTTGGAAGCTGTGTAGACGTTCTTTGAGGAAGAGGCAACAGGACGGCAACAGTAGAAATCTTATTTGTATTAGAGAGTGGAGGCTTAAGTTGACAGCCCCACAAGATTAGAGTGTTTAAATCACTAACCATTTTTATTGTTCCTCAGCAGGGTGACAGAAAGAGTGAATGTGATTTGGGGTCTTCCTAGTGTCTATCTAATTTAATTGTTACTTTGTTTTTCAGGCCGTGCTACAGTGCACGCTATTTATTTGATTGATGTATGATGAAATTTTATGTTTGATTGTGTAAATAAATAAATAAATAAATAAATAAATATATATATATATATATATATATATATATATATATATATATATATATATATATATATATATATATATATATATATATATATATATATATATACTGTATACTGGATCAGCTTCTACTCTATACTATACCTATATGTGGTCTGTATAGTGGTGTCTGTGGTCGTTTTATACACCTTATCTCCTTGTGTTTGAAGGTAGTTAGAGGGGGGTGATTCTATAGCTTTTCTGAAGTCACGAAGCGGCAAGGGGAGAGTCAAATCCTGGTTCTAGCCCTTGAGCCAATAGTCTCATCTGTCCACAGGCATGTCATTTTTCATCTAAATTCTATCTTCTCAGACTTTCTCATACTAGGGTCTTGCTTTCATTCAGGCAAACTCTATAAACTTAAATCCACTTCGTGACACTGACTCTGCTCTTCAGTTAAAGAAAGCTAAGACAGCGAGGAAAGGTATTAGTCACCCCACCACACAAAGCTTGACCTGCTATAGTGAAGTCTCTAACAATTCATTCCACCTGCGGCAGTATAGCTTTCTTTAAAAATCTATGGACAGGATATTCTGCCAGTAAACCGCCCCCATAAAGCGTCTTTTAATAAAAACTCTAAACCAGCGGTAGGCAACCCATGAGCTAAGGAGATCTATTTTAGAAACAGTTTAGAACACTGAGTTCTCCAAAGATCTACTGTTATAAAAGCTTGTCTGTTTCAGCTGTCAGAGTTTTGGGTATTGCTGAATATGTGCAGCCTGTATGTAAGATTAAGCAGTGAAAAATTCACAGAGAGACCCCCGATAACTACATGGGACCAAAAGGTGAGCAAATGGGAGACATACTGTACCCTCCAATGCATGTCGTAGAAGGCCACTTAAGAAGGTTGGTATCGTACCGGCTACTCCCTCCTAAAGAACCTTAAAGTCAAAATAACTTCAATGACACGAAAACATCATCCGGAGCAAGTGCGGTAAAATCACCTCAAAAATATTTATAGAATGTGTGATTCCTATATACACACATTGGGATTCTCGCCGGTGCTACGGAGTTCGTGCACTGTGCTGAGATCCTCCTTGTGTGATCTAAATGAGGAGATCGGAGCTCTGATGGAGTTGTCCGTGTCCAACGAAGATAATCCTTAAAATCAAAACCAAAAATGTCGTTCAGATAAGTCAACTCACGTAATTCATCATCATCATCATCGCCGTTATCAAGTACCATGCCAGGTGATGTTGGTGATCATGTCTCTCCCCAACTTCCTGTCGACCGCACCATTAATCAATTCTGTTGTTGACTTCTGTCCATGCCATGATGTCAAACTGTCCAGAATCTTCTCTCTTTGTCGTCCTCAATCTCTTTTTCCTGAATAACAGTATTAAAGATGAGCAAGGGGAATGACAGAATGCAATAAGGAACTGAGCGTCCGATTCTCAACTCTTGGAAAATGAATTTCCTTCGTATCTGTCCGTCTATCTATCTACCTAGTCTATCTATCTACCTAGTCTATCTATCTACCTAGTCTGTCTATCTACCTAGTCTGTCTATCTACCTGGTCTATCTATCTACCTGGTCTATCTATCTACCTAGTCTGTCTATCTACCTAGTCTATCTATCTACCTAGTCTGTCTATCTACCTAGTCTGTCTGATTCTGCTCTTGCGTTAGGGAAGGCAGAGACAGCAAGGAATGGAACTGGTCACCTCCACCTCATGATGCTGGACCTAGTAATGTGAAGGCGTTAACAATCCCCTACGGCAGTATCTGCTACAGGACAAAACCGCTGACCACCAGTCAAATCTCTCGCATACACTGGAAAACACGCCGAGTCTCGCATACACTGGAAAACACGCCGAGTCTCGCATACACTGGAAAACACGCCGAGTCTCGCATACACTGGAAAACGCGCCGAGTCCCTAGTCATTCAGTAGCAGACTGTTCGAATATTTCACGAGTTTTTATAACATGTCACCCTAATCTGATTATGTTTCAAGTCCTTGCCTAATTTACTGTTTGAAGAGTTGAATTTTGTCTGTTTGTTTCTTTTGTTTGTTTATTAGTTTGTTTTTTTCTTGCATTACTTTCTGTTATGTTTTTTTAACATACTTAAATTGATTATGATTGGATATTGCAAATTTATGCTGTTATATTACTTTTGTAATGGTACATGTCTAAATAATGCTTAAATTTAATATCAGGATGAAAGGATACAGTACACATGATGAGACAGAGAGAGGAAGGGCAGAATGTCAGACGGGCCTGCGTGCCCAACTCTTAACCCTTTGAAAATAAAGTTTGTTCGTTCGTTCGTTCCTTTTATCTTTCCTGTTGTCACGATATATTTAAGCTTCTTCTCAAAACATGCCTGTTGCGAAAAGAGTTCTATGTGATTATTTGAATGTAGTGCCAGCAGAATAAAGTTTATCGTGCTTGAAACGGGAATGTCGTAGGCTTAGTAGATGGATTCATTCAACACAACTGGCGTGCCATACAATGAGATAATTTCAATACTGTCGACGATAATGCGAATCAGGTCAAGTCCAACGAAACATTTATTGGGCTCCGTATCTTTCAAACATGTAATAATAATAATAATAATATGTTGCATTCAGACGTCCAGTGTCCGTCAATTGTAGAAGCATATATTATAGCACACAATGGAGGATAACGTATCAGTTCTGGCCGTTATGACTAGAGGTCAGTTCGGACACGACGTGACCCAAGTTCTGCGGCATCATTAGTTACTGACGACATCGTTAGGAAAATGCTTCAATAAACTGGTTACTATACTTCTCTGTTAAGTTAGTGAACCTAATGACCAATAATAAATTAGTGGTGGCCTCTCAAACATTAGCCACTTCATAAAATAGACGCCCTCACTGGTCGACGTATAATAAAGAAAGGCCCAGAAAATTAGCCGTTGGGCTACAATAGCAGACGTCATATAGTTACCAATTACGTAATAATATCGCGGCGTTCAATACAAGTGCTTTGACGCACAAAAACTAGCTAAGGCCGACAGCCGTTTCTCCAGTAAAGAACGGGCAGACGCCTGTGTGCAAAAGCATACACCACAATGACCAAAGAAAGTGTATTATTTCCTTCTAACATGAGGTATAAGCTTCTTTTGCTCATTGATTTGTTCATTTCAAGACCCCCTCATTGCTCTCTTTAGCCGTCCATTGTATTTTAAACATTCGTCTGTAAAATCACATCTGTGTGGCCTCTAGTGCTTTTATTACTTGTTTACTAATTGTCCATGACTCACTTCCATATATCGGAATCAAGTAATTCAGATAATTCAGCCATCCAAGTCGGTTAAACCCCCTAGTACGAAGATTAAAACAGCTGTCCATAGTTTTTCTTAGGAAGGGAGAGAAGCGTAGTAAAAATATCCTAGTTGAGAATAGCGATAACGTCCCTTTAATTTTACAAATTCAAATTCATGAAATTATAGAAAAAAACAAGATGAGTACTGAGAATTAATGTCCAAATGGATAACTCACTCCCATACACATTCATGTACGGATGCAGTATATGCTCCCTGTTCGTATACCGTCTTTTACAGGTAAGGATACAGGAGTTTAAACATAGACACGGATGGGTTTGTTCACCAGATCTCTTCAACCTACACGGGGAGTGACCAGGCACCGCCTAATTTTTGAATGTTTGTATCATCACTTGTATCCTCACTTGTATCCTCACTTGTATCCTCACTTGTATCCCCTGGATTTGCATGGAACAAACGTCAAAACAAGGAGCAGTAACTGCCATTTGACAAATAAGTATTTTTAAAATGTTTTATTCCCAGAAGAGAGCACGCTTTAAAAAGTGGTAAGGCGATGGCCTTTCGCGGCAAAGAAACCGGGTTCGAAATTCGGTGGCGTACCTCTCCAGTCCACCTGGCTGTGAATGAGTACCTAACTCTGCTCTTGAGGAGTTAGTGAAAGCAAAGGCAGTGAGTAAGTAACTGGTCAACCCACAGCTCGAAATGTGACCTAGTATAATTAAGTCTCCAACACTTCACTCCCCAACAGCAGTGCCTGCTATGGGCCTACCTTTACCTTATTCCCCGATACAGAATAAAGTATAACATGGCCAACAAACTGATGTTACTAATGTTAATAATGACTGTCGTGAAAAATTCTAATCCACATATATATTCCCCTTTTTCTACTTCGTCTGCATAACTGTAACGCTTCCACGTTTGATAGTAAAAGCCTACTGCATAAACTACACGCGTTTCTAAAAATAAAACTGGTACTGTATTTCTTGGACGACCTTGATAGACACACTGCTTAATGACCTAGATATAATATTACATTAATGTCATTATATACACTACGTTAACCTAAAAGACAGACGGGCTTAGAAGAGAGAGAGAGAGATGCACGGAGGAATGCCAATCCCACGTCGTCTCGCGATTTAAAAAGTAATGCCACCCCACGCGAAAGGCATGCAGGCTTGATTTTTTTTCAAATAGACAGTGATAAAAAACACTAACGATACGAGGTAAGGTTTTAAAAAACATGTTTAATGCTTATTAGGAAACATGACACAATACTGTTTTACGTCTGAAATCCTGACTTTATACTGACAGAACAGTCGAAAAGGCAGGACAGGTGGCGGTTTGAAAAATAAAAAAACAAATACACGACTATCCTAGAATAATACATATTTTGAACGAAGCCACTTAACCCTATTAAACTTATATATTCCTGTACCTTAAGACTTGCTGACAAAGAATATGTTATGTGTTACGCAAATGGTCTAGTACTTAATAAATTATAGCCAAAATACTATAGTGAGGTTGTCTGACAGCACAAGATCATATTTGCTCATAATGGCTGTTTGAACAACACTGCTTTAGGGGAATGAGGCCAACAAGTTAGATACGATTTGATTGGCTGTAGAAATATGTAAGGCGAAACCTGATTAGTCGGACTGCAAATACTAGTTGGTTGTTAATGGTTACGGTAGGATGGGTTATATTTTTTCAAAGGCTCTTGTAAACATGGTCTCATTGGTTAGAGCATTCGATATAGTCAAATAGAAGCGTCAGTTCAGGGCCAGTTTTGAAAATAACCTTTATGAGAAGCCAGTGCGTTGAGAGCAAGCTAATATTTTTCTAAATAAAAGCCTGGGATAAGGCAGATCAAAATTGTGCCAGAATTCATCGCCAGTCAACGTACTTGTGTATATTTCCTTGAATTGTGGTAAGCTAGACGTATTTCATATATATGTATATATATATTATATGAAAATTGAATATGAATTGATAAATTGTGTCTGTATGCGTGTGGTTCAGTAGCAAACAGAAGGCAAAGCCTAGATATTGCTCCACCATGTAAAAGCTTGTCAGAGAGGAGTAGAACTGCAGTGGCATATATGGGATTGCCATTTAGTAACATGACACCTATCTTATTGTATAGAAGGAAGTACAGCTGGAATTGCAGAGGCGTTGTAACCATTAGGGAGAGGAATACTGGTATATTGTCACATGAGAAGCTAGTAGTTGGCATACAGCGCTGAACTCTGTGTTTGTAATGTCCTGTACTTCAGTGTGGAAATAGATATTATATATTAGTTCTGAAGAAGGAGGTACAACCTTCTTATTTCAGGGACCGTGGTACTGAAGTATTAGAGCAGCACCTGGTCTGAGTTTTGCTGGATCCATCGGGCTGGCAGCAGACTCCTTGTCCAAGATATTGACGAGTGGTGTATTTCAAGATAACTGAGAAGCAAGCGAGCAGAGGAGACAGTTTTCCTGCCGCAGACACCTAAGTTAAGAATTCGTCAGCCAGAGCAGCTCACCCTTGTATAACCCTCCATAAAATTGACTGTAATAATAAAGCAAGAGGGAAAGTTAGTGTTTTACAAATAAAAGAACTGTGATCCCTTCAAGATTATTTCCACCATTAACAAACACATGAAGTCGTGATGACAAACAACAACATAGCTTCAAAAGCCAGTATTACCTCTTAATACCAGAGCATAACACTACACACATATTGTAATAATATTCTATGTCAGGACAAAGATCCTTTGTATAATTTGTGTACATAGACATTGTATTTACATTTGATTGTGATTCCTGATTCACTCTGTAGTTGGATCAGGATATCTATTCTTGAAAGAAATTAATACATAATTTAAACGTTAACACTTGACTTACTTAAGCTGTCTTCTAGAGTGTTATATGTATGTGTTTGTCATAGTGTTGTAAAGTGTTGTGAATCTTAAATAAAGTGTTTATTTGTCTGTTGTTGTTGTGAACTTACACTTCATCAATATCATAACCCTAGACATTCAACGTAGTCATCACAATATTCCAGAATAAGTCTGACTGAGGTCTAAATGTGGTAGCAAAGTAAGGTCATCTGTAACACACCACACATATTATATACAGATACCTTCACAGCTGATCTCAGTCAGTACACTAAGTCCCCTATAAATATTTATATAATCCCACTTTACCACAATGACAACAAAAATGTCTGCCAGTTATCAAACCAAGTGTTCAACAAACTAATGTTACTAAAGGCAACAAAAATGACTGCCAGTTATCAAACCAAGTGTTCAACAAATTAATGTTAATAATGACAACAAAAATGTCTGCCAGTTATCAAACCAAGTTTTCAACAAACTTATGTTACTAAAGACAACAAACATGTCTGCCAGTTATCAAACCAAGTGTTCAACAAACTAATGTTGCTAAAGACAACAAAAATATCTGCCTGTTATCAAACCAAGTGTTCAACAAACTGATGTTACTAAAGACAACGAAAATATCTGCCAGTTATCAAACCAAGTGTTCAACAAACAAATGTTATTAAAGACAACAAAAATGTCTGCCAGTTATCAAACCAAGTGTTCAATAATTAATTATACTAAAGACAACAAAAATGTCTGCCTGTTATCAAACCAAGTGTTCAACAAACAAATGTTATTGAAAACAACAAAAATGTCTGCCAGTTATCAAACCAAGTGTTCAATAATTAATTATACTAAAGACAACAAAAATGTCTGCCTGTTAGCAAACCAAGTGTTCAACAAACTAATGTTACTAAAGACAACAAAAATGTCGGCCAGTTATCAAACCAAGTGTTCAACAAACTAATGTTACTAAAGACATCAAAAATGTCTGCCGGTTATTAAACCAAATGTTCAACAAATTAATGTTACTAAAGAAAACAAAAATGTCTGCCTGTTATTAAACTATGTGTTCAACAAACTGATCTCAGGTTGAGTTGTAATATTAATGTGATATAGCTTTTTATGTAATAAAATGGTAGTTAATATGGTTGTCTTTATTGTTATGTTTGTGTTGTATAAATTAGTTGGATAAGCGTGAAGAACCAACAGTTAAAAAATAGGAAGTGTACATATTGTGAAACAATTACGATAAGTCTAGAAGAAAATGACAAGGGAAAATGAAAAATAGCAAAAATTTAAAGACGACAACGACATGATTCATCAGATTTATTACGGGAGGGAAGGGTTGACACAACTTGATACCCATTCGCAACTGTATAGACTGGACAAGTGACGATACTAGGTTTCGAACCCAGAATCCGATAACTTTGCAGCGAGAAACCAGCGCCCAAACCACTCTAGCACAAATTCTACATAGTCATCAACGTCTACATTGACAACAAATGAGGTTATATAACTCTACACACACGATCTACTAAGTCCATTTATTTTTCTCAACAGTGCGCTGTTACCGAAGCAATCACAATCGGCCAATCTTAACATTTCCATGGCAACGCCATCCGTACGTCACCGCGAGCGAGCGAGCTCACGAAGTCCTCGAACATGGAATGAATTATTGTCTGCGTATATCTATGGGGATGGTTTAGTCAGTGTGCGGGCGTTTGAAATAGCAGTTATAAAATATGTACGAAACGTTTCTTTCTGTAGAATAGTGATTTTATATTTTCGAACTTATTTTCTGTATCAGCTAGTTTTAGAGTAACATTCTTTTTTAAAGCGTATTTATGCAGTGTTGACAATATCGTGAAAACAGTTTAACACGAATCCGTGTGTTGTGTTTCACTTAACTATTACTATTATTATTGAATTCTCTTTGACGGAAGAAAAATACCAACAAAGCCTGCCTCTGGTATCGATTATTTGGATGGAGTAGTCTGCGAATCGAAACAAGTAAGAGCATGGCCTATGTATTACGTAACAAGAGTACGTTTCTTGACTAAACCTCGATGCTGGCATGTTGCTGTTTATGTGACGGAGTTGCCCAGGTCGTGTGCCTAGTTCCCCCCGTCACAGGACTGCAGGCCTGGATCAATACCTCAACTAGATCCAGTGAAGGACCGTCAGAAAAATTCAAATATACGTCTGCTGCTGAAAATAGAACAAAGTGTGGCAAGTACGTGTCAAGTCTGATTTCATCGGGAGACACTAAACTGGAGACATAGCCAGGATAGCAGCACTAGTAGTCACTGATGTTTTTCATTGCGGTGAGTATTCCTGTCTGGTTCTATTATTCTTGGTTTTTATTTTTCGAGAACGAGTTGTTGATTTAAACTGCAGTTTTTTTTTTTTTTCAGTGTTTTATGGAAAATCTTTAATTTAATTTGAAATACAGTAGTTACTGAAAGAGTTCTAAACACGATGACTACCACAACACCCTCTACCTGTTTGAATGGTAATCATTATTATTTTAATAAATTAGGTAGTTGTGGGAGGGACATTAAATTACACTGTTTGTAATGTTGATAATTGTAGTTTAGTAGTTGCGGCGGTGGCAATAGTAATAGTAGCAGTAATGTAGTAGTGATACTAACAATGACAGTAGTTTTGGTAGCAGAGTAACACGTGCAGTGCTGTTGGGAATGTAGTAGTAATAATGTCACCAGTAGATGTTGTGATAGTAGTAGCAGTAGTAGTGATAGTATTAGTAATAGTAGGAGTTGTAGTAGTGGTGGGAATGGACGCAGTGGTAGTGGAAGAATGAGTAGTAGTAATGCAGCCAGTTGTAGTGGTATTAGTGATATTAGCAGTAGTAATTCAGCCAGTGATGGTGGCAGTGGTGGTATTGAAAGTAGTAATTCAGCCAGTGGTGGCGATGGTTATAGTAACCATTGATGCCCCTAGTATGATGCGAGGCTCCTGGCAGAGCATATTATGCCTGGCTTTCGTCCTCTGTTTCATAATATTGAAAATCAGATTAAGTATTGTCTCCGTATTTAAGATGACTGTACTGTATCCCTACAATGTTTATTGCTTGCTTTTGCTGTTTTCCGTCCATCTCTTAATATTTCCTTCCAACTTATTGTTTGCCTACAAGATAGATAGGACCTACCGTTGAGTGTAAATATGACACTGATAAAATGACTGCTGAACGTCTGCTTCAAAGATGCCCAGCATATGAGCAACAAGGAAAGCATATATGACCGTCGCCAGTACCATTCCTGGAAGAACTCAATGGAGATTCAAATAGCCTAAAGTTGACCACTGCTTTCTTTGAAAATATTCTGAGAGTGTACGAAGAAGTTTGCCTTCGATCTTTTCTCTAATGGTTTTCAGCAGTGTCCTTTTACTGGAAGGTAAACTTTCAATGTCAGAAGTATATGTTATTAAAAGGCTTAGAAGCAACGCATTTTATGATATTTTAAAAGAGTTCCTGGCTCACGAGCAGAGCAACACAGAGTCATAGACAGAGAACGAAACGGATACAAAAAAAAATTTTTTTTTTTTATGTACCAGAATGTACGGGTTTTTTTTTTATAACGGGGGAAGACAAATTAAAGGTAAATGGTAGTCCCATAGCAGATACTATCGTAGAGGAGTGAAATGTTACAGGCTTCACCATAGTTGGTCCAGCTTTGTGAGGTGAGATGACCACTTCCCTTCCTCGCTGCTTTTGCCTTCCTAACTCACGAGCGGAAAGTTTAGACTAAATTATATTTAACAGAGTTGTTAAATTCACCAAAGAAACAATCGCGTTTCTATCTGATGCAGCTCACGACTGAGGGGAAATTTAGAAAGCAATCCCTTGGACTTTCACTGGGAATGCGGAAAATTACCTTTAATCCCGGGGATATTGAACGCGTGAATGTCGGTAGGAGAAGGCTAATTAGAAGTTTCCCTAGCTTAACTACTTACTTAGTCGTTCCTCTTCTACCCTGGGGTGTAGAGGTTTGCCAGACAGAACGCCGTACTATCCTATCGGCTGTCTTCCTACTGGCCTGGTTCGAATCTAGTCCTCTGTCCTTTAGAGATTGTCTAATGTTGTCCTCTCAGCAAACTCTGGATCGTCCTGGAGGTCTGAATCCCTGACTCTTAGTTTCCCATATTTGTTGTGGTACCCGATCTTCTCCCATTCTGCAGACATTACCAAACCATCGTAATTGGGACTGTTGCACTCGGGTCTGCATTTCTTAAACATTCTTTAATTTTGTTCCCCTCCGTCACTAGAGATCTATCAAACCATCCTTTGTGACCTGCCGATAGGCTACGATCGACTGTTTGCCGACCCCTGGTCTAGAGCATGACCTGGACACACTTTGGAGCGCCAAGACATATATCTCTACTTTTTCATTGTCGTCTATCAAATTAAAGTTTACATTGTAGCTACTTTTACAGTTTTTCAACTGTAAGTAATAAAATAACTCCACGTGCTTGTGAAACGATAAGAGCATTTGATGCTAACAAAAATGTTTATTAAATGAAGGCACAACAAATGAGTACAAGGAAAATTATATTACATTAATAAGAACAAATTCAAACAAATATATTTAAGTACTAGTATTACACAAGATGTTTATAATGTAGACTTCTTTTGATGATGATTTCGCAGTTCATCGCCTCAACTAAGTCCTCCAATTTCGGTGCTATATTACTATTAGCCAACTGCATACATGAGTCTATACATCCGTCAGACAAAGAAGAGTGATATTTTAATGTTAAAAAGTTCATTGTCGAAAACGCAGGCTGGAATTGTTAATTAAAAAAATATTATACATTTGAAAAACATTAGATTTAATTACAGAAATAGAACACAGGCAACAACTTTTATGTCAGGCGGTCCATCTAAAATCTTTTAGCCGTCCAACGATAGAGTGCGATAGAACTCTTGCCCACTCTTGGTCTAGAATAACAGAAGTATTAAGCAGTGCTTTAGTTTTATTTAAATTGGTTTTTGTTTATCTTCTGTCTCGCTAAACGACGTCATTCCGCTTTAAACACAAAGTGCAAGATAATAGTTGTGGATTATTGTTTTTTCTTGGTTGCCCTGGCGTTTTCCTTGCAACTTTATCATCATCGTCATCAGCATCTTCATGAATATCATCGTCATTTTCGTCGATATCATTCAGCTCCAGAAGAAGTATAGGCCTTCAACAAATGTGTGTCAGGTTCTGCTGTCCTGTACCATCCGCTTAAAATCTGTCCATACCTTCTTAATCCATTGCATTTCTGTTTCTTGTATTCTTCTCCATGTTGTTTTAGCCCTGTAAATGATGTAATATAACTGTTACTTTCACAACAGCCTCAAATGACAGAATGGGTAAAGATAGGAGAAATTGGTTAATTTCAAATTTGCAACCAAGACAGACCTTGAACTAGCAGCAAAATTTATAAAACTGTCCAGAGAATTTCAAAAGCAGTAGGCCATAAACTGAGAAAGGAACAAGCAGGATTCAGAAAGAACAGAAGATATGCAGATCATATATTCACCCTGCGGAACATTACAGAGCGGTGCTCAGAATGGCAGAGACAGCTATACATTAATTTTTTTTTGATTTTGAAAAGGCTTTTGACGGCATACACAGGGACATCCAATGGAAAATAATGAGGGCTTATGGAATTCCCAGCTGCATTGTTTCCATCATTAAATGCCTCTATGTTAGCTTTACATGTAGTGTTGGGCAGAGCAACCTCACTTTTGAGGTGAAGACAGGCGTACGACAGGGACACTTCTTATCAACCACTTTATTTTTGACAGTCATAGACTGGGGAATGCGCCAGACAATAGAGAACAGTCCAAGAGGAATAAGATGGACAATGTTTTCTACACTGGAAGATCTGGAATATACAAATACCATTGTACTACTCGCACATTCACAACAACATATCCAAGAAAAAGAAACAGATAGACCGAATAAGTATAGCCAGCAAGTGGATCTGAACATCAATCTAAAGAAGACAGAGGTCATGACACTCAGTGTGTGCAATCCTGAGCCTATAACAATAAGGAACCAGAAGCTGGAAAGAGACAGACACATTTGCATACCTAAGATGAATAGTAACACCAGACAGTGGAACAAGCAAAGACATCAATAACAGAATGAATAAAGTGAGAACAGCCTTTGCTAGTCTAAACAACATCTGGAAGTCCTCTCGGTACAGCACAAACACCACATTAAGATTATATGAGAGCTGTGAACTTGCTGTACTTCTCTATGGTGCAGAATTCATAAGAGTAACAGAGAAGAATATGTTGAAATTGTTCTATATCTACACAATCTTCCTAAGGAAAGTTCTCTAATTTTTTTTTCTTCCGAATACTATCACTAACCAAAAATTGCTTACTCGGAGCAACCAAGAGGACATGCACACCATCATAGCTGGCAGACGATGGAGTTGGGTTGGCCAACAGCTATGCTATGGACCCCTGAAGGAAAGCGAAGGAGAGGCAGACCAAAGAAAAAACTTGGTGGAGAACTGTGGAGCCCGAGATGCAAAGAATGCACGAGAGCTGGGGCACTGCATGAAGGATGATGGCCGCCGACCGAGCAAAGTGGAAGCAGTTTGTTGCTGCCCTACAAGACGTCACCAGGCGTGGTGGCCACTGACTGCTTTGACAGTTGCGGCGAAGGATCAAAGAAGAAGATATCCTCATCAGCATCTTCATGAATATCATCATCATTATATGTGCCACGTTCTCCTGTACTGTACCATCCGCTTAAGATATATCCATACCTTCTTAATCCCTGTCATTTCTGTTTCTACTTTTCCTCTCCATGTGTATATGATGCAATAAAATTGTTACTTTCACAATAGCCTCAAGTGACAGAATGGATAAAGCCAGGAGAAAATGGTTAATTTCAAATTTGCATCCAAGGTGGAGTGGGTTCGTTTCCCAGCGCATTTGGACGGGAATAAACAAGATGATGACATCTGGGAGTACTGATCGAAGTAGGCCAGCGCCCCTCCCTCCTGTTTTCCACAGTGTTACGGACATAAAACGACGAAAACACTTGTCTGATGGGGGAACCTCCTTTGATGATCAGATTACCTGCCGTAGTTGTGATCCTTATATAGTTTCCTGACACTGTTGTTGAGTTGAATTTTGCTAACATTTCAATTGCTCAAAGAAAGTTACAGTTCTCTTCACACAGTTTTGTATTTGATTCCGAAAATATTACGCCATGCTAAGCGCTTGTAAAAACTAAACTGACTGTATTATTTCACCTAACTGATTGAATTGCTTTTCCTTCTTAGTCTTATGTAGTGTGATCATAACAGATCTTTTTTTTTTTTTTTTAACTGTCAGTGGCAACAGGAAAATTCTCAAGTAACTTCATAGCAGAGGCAGATGTCTTGAAAACTGCCGCAGAAGTTCTGATGACGGAGGAAAGCACACATGTTCGCAGATGTGCTGTCAGTAATTACAGCTCTGAAGAGCCAGAATACTGCAGACCTAGATGCCCTACGATTATAAATACTTCACAAACTATGTCAACTATGTCGAATCGGCAGATCCTTGTAGATGAACAAGAAATTACAAATCTGCTCTCATGTTTAGTAATAATTATGTCACCATATTATACCACGTTAAACTAATAGTATCAGGGATCACATAAACATCGCGTGCACTCTTTTTTATTTAAAAAAAACGCCGTTTCAAGCTACCTGCTAGCAACAAAGGATAATCTCTAGGGACTCAGTCGGCGGCAACCATGTCACTGCGGTAGCAGTTAGATTATGTTAACTCCATAGTGTTGAATGGCGTGTTTCCTAACTTTACAAACAACAATAGTTTTGCGCTCAGTGTGAGACGGTTTTCGTTCCTGAAGACTAAACCTATGTATGTTTCAGATGTCACTTGACAAGGTAGGGGTTTTCTGTGTGTGCGCGTGCGTGTATATTTCTGCGTGGACAATAGTTTCTCTTCGATCTGGGATTTTCTGTTGCGACCATTTAAAGAGGTCGTTTGTAATTTATAGCTGCATTCTGCAATTCTTATAAATCCCATTTACCATGTTTAGCTCTTAAATGTTTTTGAACGTCGTTCTTTCAACTTCGTCTAATTCTTCTTTCTCATTCTATTCGCTGATGATGCTGCAGTCATCACTCAAAGCCAACAGGAGCTTCAGAGCTTGATGAATCGCTTCACTAAAGCATGCAAGGACTTTGGCCTCACAATAAGTCTAAAGAAAACGAATGTGCTGAGTCAGGATGTGGGTGCTGCACCAGTTATCACTATTGATAACTATGAATTGGCAGTGGTGCACCACTTCACATACCTAGGGTCTACCATCAATGACAAACTCTCACTGGATACAGAAATCGACAGTCGCATTGGCAAAGCTGCAGCTACCTTTGCCCGCCTCACATCGCGTGTTTGGGGAAACTCTAAACTCACAATGAAGACCAAAGCTGCGGTATATAATGCCTGCGTCACCAGCACACTCCTATATGGCAGCGAGACCTGGACGACCTATGCTAAGCAAGAAAGAAGGCTCAATACCTTCAATTTGCGGTGTCTACGCCGCATCCTCAGCATCTCGTGGAAAGATAAAGTGACAAATGTCGAGGTGTTGTCACGTGCTGGCCTTCAAAGTATGTATACGCTGCTTAGACAGCGCAGACTTCGCTGGCTTGGCCATGTTCGCCGCATGGAAGATGGTCGCATCCCAAAAGATATCTTCTACGGACAATTAGCAGATGGCAAGAGAACAGTTGGGCGACCACAGCTGAGGTTCAAAGATGTGTGCAAGAGAGATATGAGGGCACTGGACATGGATCCAGCAACATGGGAGGATGAAGCTGCCGATCGCACTAAGTGGCGATGCTATTTACGGCACCACCTTAGATTGGGCGAAGAGAGGCTCACACAAGAAGCAGAGGTGAGGAGAAAACGTCGAAAGGAGCACCAGGAAAATAAGCAGTTGAGGGCTGTCACCTCAGGGGCGCATTCCCATAGTCAGTTATGACTGAAGGGGCTATTATTATTATTATTATTATTATTATCATTCTATTAACTTTCTTATTTTTATCACTTTTTTCTGCTGTCTGAACTATGAAGATGTCTTAAGCTTAAAATAAGTTTAGCCAGCTTTACTCTGCTCTCGCTAAACTACCGATTCCCTCTTACCAAATCTTGTAGATCGAATCTGTCATCCTGCAGTGATGTTTATGTAACCACTTGTTTTACATGATGACATTTGCCAAACCCCTACTTATTTACATTAATCGCCTTTTACGAATTTCCTGAGAGATCTGTGGTTCTGCTCCATCTTCTCATCATCATCATCATCAGTTGCCATCTCCACAACGAAGGTTGGCTGTAATGGATCTCCAACGTCTTCTGTCTCTTGTCTTGGTGGTGCACTCTGATAGACTCTTTCCTGTCCATCTTTTGATGTTATCTTCCCACTTATAGCGCTGTCTTCCCCTTGCACGTTTGCCTTCAACTCTCCCTTCTGTTATGGTCTTCTGCAAGGTGTTATGCCTTTTTATGTGGCCAAAGTATTTTAGCTGCCGAACTTTGACCTCCCTCATTAGTTCTCTTTTCATACCTAGATTTTCTAGGACCTCCTTATTTGTTTTCATCTCTTTCCATGAGATACGCCCCATTCTTCTATATATCCACATTTCAAGAGCCTCAATTCTTTCTTCCAAATGCTTATTCATCGTCCATGTTTCTGCACCATACAGAAATGCAGAATATATATATAACACTTTATGATTCTCAGTTTTAATTTGTGAGATAACTGTTTGGATGTCAGTATATGTTTCATGTTGTTGAATGTAGCTTTGGCCATTCCTATTCTCTTCTTGATTTCTATTTCACATCTGCCATCTTCTGTTATTATATGACCAAGATATACGTAGCTCTTGACTTGTTCCAGGATTTTCCCATTTACGCTTATCTTTAATGTGGGTTTATCGTCTGTTTTGCTAATTATCATAGTTTTTGTTTTCTCAATATTAATGTCGAGTCCATATTCATGACTTATACTGTTCACTTGTTTCACTAGTTCTTGTAACTCCTGTTCGCTTTCAGCTAACAACACGGTATCATCTGCATATCTAAGGTTGTTTATTGACCTTCCACTGATGTTCAGTCCTGGTATTTCCTGTATCTGTTTGAAAAATTTTTCGGTGTATAAATTAAATAGGCAGGGGGACAGCACACAACCTTGTCTGACACCTCTTTTTATGTCTATGTATGGTGAATAATTCCTTCCAGATCTTACTGTGGCAGTTTGCTCCCAATAAAGGTTACTGAGTATTCTTATATCCTTTCCATCAATACCTATGTCTTCGAGGCATTCAATTATTTTCTCATCTTCTCAGAGATTACCAAATAACCAGACGGGGCTAAAAAGTATCATGTGCATGTTTGTCTACATATGGCATGTACATACTTAAATTGGCCTGCCATGTATGTATTACTAGTAGATATTTAAAGTTCAAGAAGGTATTGGCACCTAGTTTTGACTTATCCTTCTTGCCTGCAGTGACTGTATTGTAACTTGGTCATCCATCTACACACTAAGTGACTAACAAAAATGACGGTTCATAGATTTTACTCTTTAAGTATGCATAGATAATAAGTAAATAGAAAGAAACGAACTATTATATTCCGAAAATACATAAATAGAACGAAGCCTAACTACAAAATACTGAGAACCAAAAACAACAAGTTAGGAGACTGACAGACTTCCAACTTTGTATGTTATCTTGCTACAGTTGCTAAGACCTTGGAGCCAAGACTGCGCTTGTAAGGCTAAATTGGAGAGTGAAAATATCACACACACACATATATATACTTGTATACATTAACACATTCATGGATGGTATCAGACCATGAGTTATAAGAGAAAAGAACTAACAAAAACTAGTTCCGTAAACCTTAAACACTGGATTTATAGATTTGATTACTGAGATGTTCATAAACAAGACACTTATTGATAAGTATTCCGCTTGCAACATAGAACATTACGATCTTGTAGATTTTAAATAGGGGAGACAGGACAGTAACGAGAAGTAGATAACGAAGAGGAAGAAGCAGAAGTAGGGGAGAAGGAGAAAGAAGACGAGGAGTATGAAGAAGAAGAATAAGAGGAGGAGTAGGAAGAAGAAGAAGAAAAAAAGGAGAAAGGCGAAGAATAAGGAGGAGGAAAAGAGGAGAAAGAAAAAAATGAAGAAGAGGACGAAGAAGAAGATGAGGAAGAAGAGAAACAGGTGAAGAAGAAACCGAACACGAACAGAACAATTGAGAGTAAAAGAAATTTTTAAAGGACAAATAAGTAAAACTAGAGTGGAAAAAAAAACAGAAGGAGAAAATAAGAGTAACTTTTCCAGAAACTAATTATAGCGTTCACGTGACTATAATGAGTCTGAAAATAATGTCCCAAAGGAATTATAACACAAAACGTTTACAATTACTGAAGTGATGAACTTGCTGCTGGCATAGTTTCCTCCGATATCTGATGAGGTTCTTGTGTGTCAAGTCCAGCTGATGTCAAGTCGCCGGTTGTCATCATGCTTATGTTCACTTTTTTTTCGTTGGTGAGTAGAAGGGAAAATAATTAATTTGCGCCACTGTTTTCGTTATGTCGCAAGTTCAGAATGAATCAGCAGCTGTCGGTGTCGTTGATGCTGAGTAGAAACAGCAATGTTTGATTGTTTTCCCCGTTGACTGTGATTGAAATCATGCATGGAATTATCAAGCGATAACAAATAGAACTCTATTCACAAAACTACAGCAGACCAACCACCACTCTAGCCATGTAAATGCTTTATGGATGATGATAGTAAGAAATCGAAAAAAAAAAAGATAAAATGAAGGAGTTGCAAAAGCTTTAATAACGGGAAGATACACCATCATTGGGGGGTCACTCAAAACGTTTGAGAATGTCCCGAAATTTTCCCTCGTCGTTTGCAGACATTAGCAAGAAAGGCGCCCAGTTGTTATTGCTTTAATTTCAGTTATTTTTATTTATTTCATTAGTGCATTTACTGGGGGAGAAAAATGCAGTCATAAGACTGTTGATGCGACATTGTCTATTTTTATTGCTCGTGTTTCTTTTTGTAGTAAGTACTCAACAAAATTTTTTTTAAAGGGGTGGGGAGTTAACACAAGAGCTGTATAAGACTTAAGGAATCACGTATATATTGCATGTAGGGAATTTTCAGTCAATAATAGACAGAAGAACAGCGGTCTTTTGTGCGTACCTTTGTTGTAATTTTCATTATTGGCTTCTTTTTTTTTTTTTTTTTTAACTGAATCTTCGTAGCAGCTCAAAATACTTTGGGAATTGTCAGAGTTAGCAAAGTCAGTGTCTTAGATCGCTGAACTTGAAAGACGTAAACTCGGCGTACGGACTAGTGCGTTAAAGGCGTTCATCAATTACGTATTTAGACCATCCAATGCAGAAAAGCGTGAGTAAGAGTTTGGTAATAAGAGTTGAGACACTAACATGTCAAGGTCAACGTAGCCCTACAGCAGATATTGCCACATGGGAGAAAGTGTTAGAGACTTCATTATACTAGGTCAAGCTTTATGGAATGGGGTGACTAGCTCTGTCCCTCGCTACCTCTGCCTTCCAAAACGCAAGAGCAGAGTCAAGTACCCATTTACAGCTGAGTAGAATGGATCGTGACTTTACCAAGTTTCGAACCCTAACCCCACAGCCAGTCGGACGCTCCAAAATGTGAAGATGTCCAGAATTTACTATCTCGTTAACAGTTTGAAATACTTATCCGCAGGTGAAGCAGCAAATGCGGGAAATGACAACAAAACGAAGTGCCAAATGAAACAAAATGAGAATACGAGGAAGAAAATAAATTAGTCATAAAAATGTGTAGTGGGCAAGAAACGAGAGTAGTAGTTGAAAAATAAGATCATTATTCTCTGACAAAAAAATGAATGATATCGTCAAAAGAACAAGCTGAAAACAAAAACTGAAAAGTGTAAACGTACAGGATTACTCTTACAGAACACCCATCATGTGGAAGAATTAAACATAATGGATCGTGTGGGAGATTCGATACCCTGTTCAACCTGACCTGAGGTAGGACCTTTTGGTTATTTTGGGGCATATTGTGCGAGCTATGCATAAAGTTTAACACGAGAAATATGTTAACAAAAGACGTACACACATGAATCCCGTCTGCACACAATCTGTTCAATATTACAATACGA